>CATIVE010000129.1:0-182173 GCA_949628195.1 Phasia obesa | reverse complement strand
TATATATATATATATATATATATATATAATATATTTATACATGGACTATTTAGACAATCACTAGCGATTTTACGGATCTAAATTTGCATAAAAGTACCAGAATAAAATTAAATACTTATAGGGAACCAACAAAATTCTTGTTTAATAAATGGGGTTATTAAGGAATAAATACATACTAGAAAATCATTTCAAGAACAAAAACTTAACGATTGTGAAGAAAGTGAGATAATGACTAATTGTCTTAGTTTATATGTGAAGTTTTCCAGCCAAATTATAAAAAAAATGATTTTAAATGTGTTTTATAATATTAAAATCTTTTAACCGTATAAATTAAAATAATAATTAACTTATACATATATATGAAATTTTAACAATTTGAAGTTCAGTTTGATGTTTTAGTTACGATTTTCAAAATTACGACACCTTTTTTCGCTAAAAGTTATTCTAAATATTGCATTACTCATCTGTTCTGTTAAACATAAATTTAAAATTTTTGAGAAAATGACTTGAAATAATACCCTTAGTATTATTTATGAAATTGTTATTATATTGTAAAGAAACAATGACGGAAAAAATGTTAATTATTAAATTAAAAAAAACATACATGTTATTTATATTGAATATTTGAAATTTTATTAGTCGAACTATTTATTTTACATGCAGATGAAATTTGAAGTCAAGCTTAAGTTCGTTTTTATTCTCTCTAAGAAATAATAATTGTAATTACAAATTAGGTGATTAATATTAAAGAAAAATTGGGGAAAATTTAATTTTAGACACTAGCAGAATGGAATGCATTTAGTTTTTTATCTTATGTATGGACATATATGTATATGATTTTATTGAAAAATATTTAAATTTCTCTTCTAAGCTAGCTTTAAACGTGACTTCTAGTATTTTATTTTAAATATTTTTTACAAAACCAAAAACATAAATAGTTCGAAAACTGCAATTTCAGTTGTTTGATTTTTTCACGAAATACTAAGGCTGAAAGACGATTTTTTTATCTTTTATTACCTGGCAGTCCTGACTGCAAGTAGTGTAGTTTGAAGACATTGTACACAACAGATGTCGCCAACACAGCACTAAGCACAATTTATTCACCATATAAAGGTTCTTGAATTCCTTAAACATACATAAATATTTTGTTATATCGCAATTTATATTAGAGATGACGCTGTTGACAATCAAATTAAAAAAATTTACAATTTCTTAACTCTTCATTTTGTACTCATTTTTTAGGGTTCCATAATATAAGGGTAAAAACTTTACCCTAATGTTTTCGCTACAATGTCTGTCCGTCTGTCAGCGCCTTTTATCTCTCAAACCGTAATAGGTAGACTTTTGAAATTTTCACAGATGGTGTATAGCTGTTGTCGCTATAGCAGCAAATACTAAAACTTATAGGGTGTTCCGATAGGGAGGTGTTAATCACGAATATGTGTTTATTTCTTGAACTGTAGGAGGCATAGAATAAAGATTTACAAACAGCAATTAAAACTTAGTTCGATATACTTATAAACAAGTATAATATATACTTATAAACAAGTATAATAAACCTAAAAATTAAAGGGTGGCCGCTATAGTAGCAAGTACTAAAACTTATAGGGTGTTCCAATACAGAGGTGTTTTTCACGAATGTGTGCTTATTTTTTCAACTGTAGGAGGAATACACTAAAAATATGCAAGCACTAATTAAAAATTAGTTCGCTATATAAACAAGTCTGAAAAATAAACCTAAAAATTAAAGGGGTGTTCCGATAGTGGCGTGATTTGCATGTATACGGCCTAAGTTTTGAGCCATAATAGGTAGACTCTTGAAATTTTCAGAAAAGGGATATAACTATGGCCGCTATAGCAACAAGTATTAAAACTTATAGGGTGTCCCGATAGAGAGGTGTTATTTACGAATATGTGTTTATTTCTTGAACTGTAGGAGGCATACACTAAAAATTTACAAACAGTAATTAAAAATTAGTTCGCTTTATAAACAAGTCTAAAAAAATAAACCTAAAAATTAAAGAGTGTCCCGATAGTGGCGTGATTTGCATGTACAAGGCCTAAGTTTTGAACCATAATGGGTAGACTATTGCAATCTTCACAGAAGGTGTATAACTGTGGCCCCTATAGCAACAAATACTAAAACATAGCGTGTTCCGAAACTGACGTGTTATTTACGTTTATGTCTTTATTTTTTAGCTGTAAGAGGCAACCACTTACAATTTGCAGACAGTAATTAAAACTACGTTTGGTTTATAAATAGTATACAAAATTGATCCTAAATATTAAAGGGTGTTCCGATAGTGACGTGATATGCATGTATGTAGCTTAAGGTTTGAATGAACAGGTGAAATATTTTTTTACAGGAGGTGTATAGCTATGGCCACTATAACAAATAGTAAAAACTAAAGGGTTTTCCGCCAGTGACGTGATTAGGTATAGAGGTATAAAGCCTTATTTCTTGAACCGTAACAGGTAGACTCTTGAAATTTTGTACAGAAGATGTGTTGCCATGGCCGATATGACAATTACTAAAAATTAAAGGGTGTCCCGACATGTTTTTCACGTTTAGTGACTAATTTTTTAAACGTAATAGGTAGGCTCTTAATATATTTATAGAAAGGGAGTTGCCATGGCCGCTATAACAAATAATAAAATTAAAGTGTGTTCCGACAGTGAAATGATATTTACGTCAATAGCCTTATTTTATAAACCGTAATATGTAGACTCTTGAAATGTTTACAGTAGATGTGTTACTTCGGCCGCTATAACAATTACTAAAAAGTGAAGGTGTCCCATTAGTGACATGTTTGTCCCGAATATTAGTTTATTTTTTAGCCACAGTAGGTAGGCTCCTGATATTTTTATAGAATGTGTATTACCATGACCTCTATAATAACAATTACTAAAATTTAAAGGGTGTGCCAATAATGATGCAATTTTTGCGAATATGACTTTAATTTTAAAATTATAGGGTACCCCATAAGACATACAAAATTAATAACTTAAGTTTTTAAGTTGCACTGAACATAGTACGGAACCCTACGTGTGTGAGTCCAACTCGCACTTGACTGATTTATTTATAAGGTAAAGTATAGTAATCACGAAAAAAATCGAGGTCGGAATTTCGACGGATTTATACGTTTTGAGGTCTCCTGAATCCATTGTGACTATTTTCGCGATGATGTCTGTGCGTGAGTATGCATGCCACTATTTTTGTGGAGCTTTACCGTTTGACATTTTAAAATAAAATTTAGTATGTGCCTTTGGTATATGGAGATGAAAGCTGTATAGTTTTTGGGCATAATCGGGAGGGGGCAAGGGGTAGTTTCCTTACACCCAAATTTTGTGAACGCTCTAAAGGTCATACCGTATGACATATTAAAATGAATTTCAGTATATGTCTTTGGTATATGGAGATAATGACCTGTATAAATTTTTGATCTTAATTGGAATGGAGCAAAGGGTAGATTACTTACTCCCAAATTTTGTAAACGCTATACAGGTCATACCGTATGACAAATCAAAATAAAATTCAGTGGGTGCCTTTGGTATATGGAAGGAAGAGCATACTCGGGAAGGAGCAAGGGGGGGGGGGGGTAGTTTCTTTAACACCGCAAACCGCAAATAATTAATTTTTCGATTCAAATATACTGTTACGTTTTTACTTTTCGTTGGGTTCTTTTAATTGCAAAATAAATACACTCTGTTATTACTTTTACTGTAAGTCACTTTATTTATTTAACACCACTGTTCAAAAATACAGCAAACTATTAAACACTCTTAAAATTCGACAACTTAACTCTTTGACTTTTAAATTAATACTGCCATACTACTCGCCAGCACGATTCACTTATATAGGTGATTAGAAAGCACCAGAATGTTCTATTCCAGACAGATCTGGCAGGTTCGATTGTTATTGCTCTTGTTTTCTGTTTGTGTGGTTGTTTATTTCTTTATACCTGTATGTGTGGCTGTTTATTTGTTTATGTTTGTATTTATGTATGTGGCTTTTTTAACTGATGAGTGATTATTTAATGTGTGTGTGTATATGCGAATGTTTGTTTAAGGCGTTACTCTTTATTGTTTGTTTCTTTCTTTCATCATTGTAAGAAAACAAACGATTAATGTTGTTGTTGTTGTTTGAGAGTATTGTGGTTCAGAGCCTAAATGAATAAATTCTAACAAAGTAACAATACTTTGAACTTATCAGCCATGTCACAGAGTTAAATTCCGTTCGGAAGTGGAATTGATTCCGTACTTTGCTTCTCTAGAAAACGTAAAACGAAAAAATTTTTCAGAATGAAACAAATTTCAATTTGCTATGTGGAATTTATATTTTTGGCTTTTTTAACCGTTTAAACTATTCAGGACATCGTTTTATTAAAATTCTGCGTCATATTTTAACAATTTACTACTGTAATTAAAGATATTTCGTTCATTTTTGTTATATTTTTTCTGATTTAATAACACAAATATTTTTTGACTTGACAAAAAATTTATTTATTCAATCATTTCAGATATTTCGTTCGGAATTGAAATGATTTCGTAGTTATCATTTCGATCGGAATGGTTTTAGCTTCTATAGATTCCGTTCGGTTTTAGTAAATCTAAAATACAAAACCACTTTTTATGTATTACATATTGCAACGTAAGAACGAATGTGACAAAACAAAAAATAAATGCTTCGAAAGATAATAAAAATTCAAGAAATACATCCTTCACCAGTTTGTAGTCCGAACCTCCCCTACGCTCCTATGCGCCGGTTTGCGACCGTGGGTACCAAACCAATTTTTCTGACCCAAGGTCCAATATTTTCTGCACATACTGATGAATCCACAAGTTTTAAAAAACCAATTATTGTCTGCACAGCTTTGCAACGTTGCTTTTTGAAGTATTTCAGTCTTTTTAATACAAATCTAAAGACAAAAACTTTTTATCAAATAGTCTTCTTGGGTTTTGAGGCCTTTTATTTTCGCGGACCCTGCCAATAAAGACAACAAGTGACTCAATATTAGAGTAATAAATATTAGAGTAAATTGATGAATCCACAAGTTTTAAAAAACCAATTATTTTCTGCACAGCTTTGCAACGTTGCTTTTTGAAGTACTTCAGTATTTTTAATACAAATCTAAAGACAAAAACTTTTTATCAAATAGTCTTCTTGGGTTTTGAGGCCTTTTATTTTGGCGGACCCTGCCAATAAAAACAACATGTGACTGAATATTAGAGTAATAAATATTAAAATCGCATCAAAAAATAATTGTGTGCTAAGTAAAAATACTTTTCAATATTAGTTATATATTTTACCCGATATGTCCAGAGATCTATCTGGTCATTTTAACAACATACAGAGAAAGTCCATTTTAGACCAAGCTGTTCGCTGTGATAATGTTGAAATAGACCAGTAATATTGTGGCTCCCGAGACACTTTAGTATTTACTTTCTATAGAGTAATATAACTTTGAAATCTGTAACCATAAAATATGACTTTTAGCCTCCTTCTCAAAATATGTACCACAGTGCGAGGGCCAAAGTGTAGAGTTTTCTGGCAAAATTTAAGTTGAAAACTTTTCACTAAGTATTAGTTACAAGCATAACTGAATCTTTAAGACTTAAAAACCTTTTTAGCATGGTTTATCATTTTACCTTCATAAAAAAATTCAAATTCAAGAAAGGTCGAATTCAAGCTAAAAAACTTAAAAAATACTTTACTCAGTGTTTCTTAAGAGAAATATTTGTTTTTTGTTTGTTTTTTCATACAAATTAGCAAACAACTTTCAAACATCAAAATCACTGTAGAGCTGTGTAATTGTCAATTTTTTTCAAAAAAAATTGTTCGGCATTTTTTTCGATTTTCAAAAACTTGATCTAAAAAATGTTCTAAGTAACTAAAAGTTGTTGTTAATTCTTACTAGTTGTCAATGAATGTGGTTACGAGGCATACGAGTGGGAAACGGATACCCCATACAAAAAAAATAATATTCTTATATCTACAGAACTACAATAGCGAGGCACACTAAGTTTAATGTAGGTAGTTCTTAGAACAAACTGAATGTTTGAACAAAATCTTGTAAGTATAGGAGAGGAAATAGGTACCCCACATACGAAAAGATTTATAATTTTCCTTTATCGAGTAATGTCTCCAGGCAGGAGTCAAGTAGATCGTTCTTCAGAGGACAAAACCAGTACAACCGCCACTGTCTTGGTGACGGAGAGAAGCTGCTAGCGCCTAGTCCTCTTTAACCACTCACTAGACATTCAGGGTTTTCCGCACTGCTATTATCACCTTAACCTAACAAGGGCAGAAGAGTGAAGAGAGGGTATTAGATGAGATAATTAGAAAAGCGGGAAAAGAATGGTTTGTATAACCTTTCGTTGTCAAGGCCTTTAACTTCGAAATTACAAAGCAGAGACTGCGGACGGAGACCGCAGCAGATATATATAAAGCAGAACATGTGTTTGTTTGTTTGTCGGGAAGCTATAGCTGGCTACACCAGTGAAATTTTCACAGTTTGGCACCTCCAATACAAAGTAAATGTTTATCATCGTGTAACTTGGTAACAGTAATAGGTAGCACCCATAACCTCCATATTAACACACATAGTTTAGAGAAAGATTGATTGGAATAGAGGGTGTGGTACCTCCTACACAAAGTGGAAAAGTATTATCCTGTATCTAGAGATCTGAATTAAATGGCGCCTTGGAATTTTGCACCAGTAACCATCATACTAACGTTCATAGTTTAGTTAAACGCAGACTGAATTGGATAAGTAGGCGTGGTACATCCCATACAAAGTGAAAAATTATCGTGTACTATAATAGGTACGGTCTTCAAAGTAGGTAAAAGGAACCCTGATACCCATGCGAATACTCTAGAAAAACATAGGCTTCATTGGAACAGTAATCGGGGAACCCCCCATACAAAGTAAAAAATTATTATCCTGTCTTAGCGTTTTGCATCAGTAACCTCCATATTAAGATACATTTTGTAGAGAAACACAGACTGAATTGGATTGGTGAGCGTGGTACCTCCTATACATCGTAAGAAATTATAATCATGTGCCTTGAAATATTTAATACATAGAGCATTTAAGCTTTGTACCAGTAACCCCATATGCTAATGAGCATAGTCTATCAAAATACAAACTGGAGCACAAGTAACCCTCAGAGCAATGTGCATAGTCTAGCAAAATACAGACTCGATTGGGACAATGGGCGTAATACCTCCCACATTAAGTAAACAATTATTATCCTGCAAGAGAACTACAATAGGTAGAGTCTTAAAACTTTTCACAAGTAACCCTCAGAGTAATGTGCATTGTCTAGCAGAATACAGATCGGATTAGGATAGTGGGAGTGGTACCTCCCATAAAAAGTAAAAAATTGTTATCGTGTTAATACGTTTAGTCTATTTAATCAACCAAAAATCTGACAGAATTCTGTCCTACTTTAAAAATCGTTTAAAAAGGTGTTGTAGATGCCACAACACTATCACACAAAACAAGTTTTTGCAACTCTGATCGCATGGAAAAACAATATTTTATGAATTTTTTCAAAAGATTTTCAAATAGTACGACTTGTCAAAAAGTGTGTCACACACATACATTTCTAAGCCACACTATCATACTTTTTGAGCACACATGCATTTTTTGACAGATCGTACGACTGAGTATGATTGTGAATCATGGCCAGCGTTGCCACAAAGAAAAATATTTTTATACCAAAGTCATCCTTAAAATCTACCAAAACCTAGCAAAACTTAAGCTTGAATATAAATTTCATTGTATGTAATACATAAAACAGTTCGACTAATAATAATTAAGATTTTCAAAATTAAAATTAAAATGTATTTTAAACCCTCCATAACATTCGTCCTTATGGTCGATTTTTTCATAGCAAAACTTAAAGACCAAATTCTCACTTACAAAATAGGAAAAACCACGTATAAAAATTCCAATCCAATCAAAAGTTATGGATTTTTACCACTGTGCGCCGTAAAGTGTTAAGGTATGGTCCAGAATAATATCCATTACTAATAAAAAGATGTTCGGAATAGTTTAAACGGCTATAAATTGCTTAAAAAATCAATTCCACATAGAAAATTGAAGGTTGTTTTATTCCAAAATTTTTTTTCGTTTTACGTTTTCTATAGAAGCAAAATACGAAATCACTTTCAAACAAAATATAGCTCTGGAGCATGGGTTATTATGGGTTACACGACCGGTAGGTTTCTTTAACAATTGAACAATGTTTTATTTAAAAATGGATTCTTATAGCTAACAAAATTATAACAGTTGAACAATAAATTTCCCAAGCAATCTGACAGATAAAATGAACTCAGGTGCGGGAATTTGAATTCAAGAAAAAAAGAAAGAATAAAAGTGATTCTACGTTAATTTAGCAAACAAAAAAAAAAAAAATAATGAAAATAAGAAATTAATTTTTAATTTATTGAAATGATCAAACACCGGCCCCATTGAAGGACCAACGGTCTTCAATCTACTGGCAAAAGCGCTAGTTTGTGAATAGGCCTTTTAACAACACCGTGCTTAGTCTTCACTTCCACTACTCTGACTTTGCTGTCTGCGCCTCGGGTTACCGCCTGAACTCGGCCGGTCAGCCAATGCATTGGTGGCATGCTGTCTTCGTGCATGACGACGAGTTTGCCGACGTCGAGATCTGGCTCTTCTTCCGCCCATTTGGTTTTGGCTTGGAGGCTGCGGACGTAGTCTTTCTCCCAAGACTGCCAGAACATCCGCTTGAGTGCGCAAGTAAGCCGCCATCTCGTCGAGTACGTCAGCCTGTCCACTTCTTCTTAAGGCGATTCTTGCGGCAGCGCTAGTAGGCTCTCGCCTATTAATAAGTGCCCCGGAGTCAGCGCTTCGCCGTCGTTGGCCTGGAGTTGAGTACTGCCTCTACCTGAACTAGAACCGTTTGTAGCTCTTCTTGGGTTAGCAGTACCACGCCTACGGTTTTGAGAAGGAGACCCTTGGTGGACTTCACAGCCGCTTCCCACAGTCCGCCGAAGTGCGGAGCTCGTGGAGGAATGAAAATGAAGTTCACCCCCTTGTTGGCAGCGAACAACTCTATATCGCTGGCATGGCTGCGCATCGCTTCCCGAAGCTGTAGTAGCTCTCGTCTGGCACCGGCAAAATTGGTGGCGTTGTCGCAATAAATGCTCTCTGGAAGCCCTCTCCCGCCGATGAACCTTTGAAGATAGAGAAGAAAGGAATTGGAAGAGAGATCAGTAACTAGATCAATATGTACAGCCTTTGAAGAAAAACACACAAATATAGCAATATACATTTTAACAGGTGGACGGCCACGAATTTTTTGAGTAATATTTATTGGGCCGCAAAAATCTACGCCACACACTTTGAATGGGCGAAGAGATCTCACCCTATCAGCGGGCAAATTCCCCATGATTTGGCCCATCAACTTCGGTTTATGCCGAAAACAATGCAGACATCTACGAACTATTTTTCTACACTCTTCTCTGGCATTTATTAGCCAGATTTTGTCTCGCAAAAGAGCTACTAAGGCCTTCACTCCTGCATGACAATTATTAATGTGTAAATGTCGCAAATACAATGTCATAAAATGTGATTTTTTGGACATCAACAGTGGGAATTTAGCATCGTATGCAATTGGCGCGTTAAGCAGCCGCCCGCCTACCCTTAGTAGTGAAAATGAACGATGTTCGTTTTTAAACTCATGGACAAATGGATTCAGTCTTTGTAAATTAGAAGGCAAAACTTGTGACTTATTCAACTTTTCCAGCTCTTTAGCGTATTCAGTTCTCTGAATGATTTCAACTAGCTGTAGAAAAGTCCAAGTCATTTCCTTCGCTGTAGGCATTCCTAAGTTGCGATATTTGTTACCTCGAGCAATATCGATGAAACGGAAAACGTATGTAAATACTCGGATCATTTTATTATATGATGAATATCTTTCAATCAACTGTACAATACAGTTGGCTTCAACTTCTTCTACAGCGAGAAAAACATTAGTATTCCTTTTTTCTAGTGACTCTTCTTCGGCGGTCAACTGAAAATGAGAATTTACTGGCCACTCATTTCTTTCCTGTATTAGAAATTTAGGACCATTAAACCAAATTGAATCTACTAATTCATCTACATCACATCCTCTTGAAACTATATCAGCTGGATTTTCCTTAGTTGGAACATGTCGCCAAGCAACTTGATCTGATAGTTCTTGGATTTCCGAAACTCGATTTGATACGAATGTTGCCAGCGTTGATGGATGAGTTTGAATCCAGTGTAATGTTATTTCTGAATCTGTCCAAAAAGTAACGTCTTCGATCTCGAACGAAATCATAGGTTTTACTTTAGACCATAACTTGGCCAATAAATGGGCTGCACATAACTCAAGCCTAGGCAAGGACTTGGTCTTCAGAGGAGCAACTTTAGATTTTGCTGTTAGCAATCTACAAGAAGTTTTGCCAGAAGCTCTACTCCGGATATAAAGGCAGCAGCCATATGCTCGCATGGAAGCATCAGAAAAACCATGAATTTGATATTTGTTTTTCAAAGTTGTTAAGACATACCTGGGAATTTCTATTTGATCGATTTTCAATAAATTAATTTTGAAATTTTCCCAGGAAGTGTCAAGATGATTGGGAATTGATTCATCCCAATCTAACTTAATTAGCCAAAGTTCTTGAAGAAGAACTTTTGCCTTAATTACTAGTGGGCACAAAAGTCCGAGTGGATCAAAAAGTCTTGCCGAAACAGATAATATATTACGTTTCGTTGCCTTGAGATTGCAAAATGAATCATCTAAGTGATATTTAAATACATCACTCTTCGGACGCCAATAAGTGACTAAAGTTTTCGTGAGATCGGGATCTATCTGCACAGACTTTTCCAATGTAGAAGAATCAAATAGCCTATTATAATTGGAAAACCATTTAGTAAGGTTGAAGCCTGCAGATTGCAATATTTGTGTTACTTGAGACCGAATTGTATTAAGTTCTTCAATCGAATCAGCACCAGTCAAAAGATCATCCACATAAAAGTCATTTTTAATGATTTTCGACCCAATTGATAATGAATTTTCATATAATTCGCTTAGATAAGTTAGGCATCTTATTGCCAGAAATGGTGCCGATGATGTGCCATAAGTCACTGTATTTAGTTTATAAATTTCAACATTTTTAGACGGATCTTCACGCCATAATATTAATTGAAAGTTTCTATCGGCCTCATCAATTAAGACTTGACGGTACATTTTCTCAATGTCAGCCGTAATCGCGTATTTGTGCATTCTAAAGCGAATTAGAGTTGAATACAATTCCTGTTGAATTGTTGGACCGATCATAAGTAGATCATTAAGCGAAATTTGAGTAGACGTCTTACAAGAAGCGTCGAAAACCACACGAAGTTTTGTAGTAGAACTTTCAGGGCGTAGTACACATTGATGTGGAATATAATAATGAGGTTTGTCGGGAATTTTATTGTCTGCAATAGACATATGTCCCAAATTAATATATTCTTTCATGAAAGAATTATACATCTCTTTTGTTTGTGGTTCCTTTGAGAGCCGACGTTCTAAGGATAAAAATCGTCTTTTAGCTGTCTCAAAAGAAAATCCCAAAGTTTTAGGATCCGCCTTAAAGGGTAGCGCCACTTTAAATCTGCCTGATGGCAATCGCTGAACAGAATTTTTAAACCTCATCTCACATTGTTCATGTTCTAACGACAAAATATTAGCTTTTTTAGGAATCTCTTCTAATTCCCAAAAACGACGAACTACAGAATCTAATGAAATTTCATCTTCTTTAAGTAAACTTAAATGGCAAGAACTATTACAATTTCTCAATTCTTTATATTTTCCTGAAACGATCCAACCTAGTAAAGTCTTTTGTAGTGTTGGGATGTTAGGATTTTGTTTAATTTGACCAACGCATAATAATTCAAAGAAAAT
The DNA here is from genome assembly GCA_949628195.1 of Phasia obesa. Lineage (NCBI taxonomy): Eukaryota > Metazoa > Arthropoda > Insecta > Diptera > Tachinidae > Phasia > Phasia obesa. Next base: position 170,224 of record CATIVE010000129.1, on the reverse strand, counting down.
CTCAGCGCCGATCAACATATCTATTTTTTGCGGTTTATTAAAATATGGATCAGCTAACTCTATGTTACCAGGCAAGTTCCAACCAGAGGTAGAAATTACACGATCTGGTTGATAATTTGAAATCGATCGTAGAACCCAAAACTCTGACGAAAACTCATGGGAATTCATACGAGATTTTACTGTTGCCTGGAGTTTGTACTTGGCAGAAGAATTAGTTTTACCGATGCCAATAAGGCTGAGATTTCTTTCTTCTTTTCGTAATTGTAGCCGCTGAGATAGTTCCTCGGTTACAAAATTTGTTTGTGAACCGGAGTCTAATAGAGCTCTGGCCAACACATATTGGCCATATTTATTTTTAACTCTAACCAAGGCTGTGGCCAAGATGACATTATCTTTTCCAGAAGATGAATGATTTATAAAAGCTCTAGAACTAGTTGTTGGTTCGTTAGACTCAGAACTATTAACACTCAATGATTGCGCATTATTTGCAGCATATATATGTAATAATGTATGATGTGAGCGACTACAAACTCGACATTTAGATGATTTACATTTAGTTACTGTATGTCCCATTTTTAGGCAGTTAATACAGGCGGGAACGCCTTTAATGAATTCGAATCTCTGCTGCACTGGTACGGCAGAGAAAGAAGGACAATTAGAAACAAAATGTTTTGCAGATTTGCAAAATAGACATTTCGAAGATGCTCGTTGTGACTCGGTTTGGCATGAAAATGAAGTATTTGAAAAAATTCGTTTTTTCTTGAAAAATTGGCATTAGGCTTCGGTCTTGAATTTGACGCTTCTTCAGCTGAAATATGCTGGTATCTTTTATTTAGTGCTGCCTCACAATCACTCCACAGGGGCAGCTTCTCGTAATCCAGCTGCTCTTCCCATTTTGATCTAGTGGTTGGATCTACTTTTGTCATTACTAGGTGGATAATTACTGTATTAGTAATTGCTTTGTCATCACCGATTGACAAAAGTGAGCCATATATAGCCGAAACCGTATCAATCATGCTCCTCAAGCCTGCTGCAGATGGCTTAGACATATCCGGTAGATTTAGTTATATTATCGAAAAATATTAAACACGGATTGTCATAAACCTTTTTTAAACTTTGCAAGGCTTTGGAATAATTTTGCTCACTTATTTGATAGGCCTTTACTGTACCTAGAGCTTCATCTGATAGGCATGAAATTAAATGATTAAATTTTTCAATTTCAGTCAGAGTCGGATCGCTGTCTACCAGACTCTCGAATAAACTTATAAAATTTTTATATTCGGAATATTTTCCGCTAAATTTCGGCAACTTCATATTTGGAAGTCGGTTGTGATGGCCATGAAAACTACAAGAAGCTTCAGCAAAGCTATGTTCTCTTGGAGTTAAATACCCCATGAGCATACTTTTAGTAGAAACGCATAAATTTTCCATATCAGTTCTTTCATTATTTGACGGATCTAAAATATCGATCTCTGACTGAATATCCATAGCATCTTCTATGTATGAATTTAAAATTTCCAGGCGACATTGCAATTCATTTTGATTAAATGAAATAGTTTTTTCTTTAATAGAGCGCCTTATTCGTGAAACGTTGGTCAAAATTGTATTTTTCTGTAAATATAAACTCTCAAGACTATTATTTGAGCTTTTTTGCTTTTTACCGCCAGCCATTGTAGTCGAGGTTTTTTTTTTTTAGTAAAAGATATAGGAAACCAAAACTTTATTTGTGATAAATTTTCTGGAAGGATCTCAAAGAAAAAGACGCGTTTGTCTAATTGACAAATCAAATAATTAATTTTCCAAGATCAACTTACGGTTTACACGCAAATAAATAAACCACTTTAACAAGTACAGAAAACTTAGGTTTCGACTATTTTTTGTTTTACTTATACCACTTTTATTAACAATTGTGAAAAATTTTTTTTTTTATATGGCAAACTTTTAATAAAAACGAAAAATATGGCTAACAAATTGTTTGCTGGGTAAGCTTCGTGAATTTTCTTAAATGTTAGCGAGATCAAGCAACTGTATTGTATTAATACACAAAAAAATTATTTTGACTTGTTGCGACCAACTTGCTAGTAAAATGTTTGCTGGGTTGCACTACGAACAACCACCAAAAACGCAAAGAGAAAAAAAAACACAATTTTTATTATTTTTTATTTTCACAATAACTATGTATATTTAAAGGTTTAAAAGTGATATTTACTTTTATTATTTCTCTTTATTGCTCAAACAAATCACAGCCTCTTATTTATTTATTGATAAAATATTTTACTCGCGATCACTTTGTCCGTCGGATAAAACTGATTATATCGCTTCTTTTTTCTCTTTACTTTTGCACAAATTTTCCACTTTTATACTATTAAATTTCTCAATATTATTTACCTTATTTATCGTTTATTAACTTTTCACTTTTCTCACTTAGTTTAATTAAACAAACTTAAAATTTTATTGATTTATTTGTTCTGTTTGTCTGTCCGTTTGTTTACCTTTTCTAAATAATAGTGTTGGTTAACGAAACTATTGACTTGTAGCAATTACAAAGAAAATTAAACAAAGCAAACGTCACAATAATTAAACAAACTAGTAAGTGAAGTACGGCAAATTAAATATTGGAATTGTAAATATTTTACAATTTAATAAAATTTTAATTAGTTTTATGTGAAAATAATTTAAGAGAACGAGAAAAAAAGAGCGCAAACACAAAGTGATGACAAGGATTGCAGCGAGGAGGCGAAATTTTAATAAACACTTGCACGATGATAATTAAGCTTTGTTTATTTGCAATGATAATTAGTTGAACAATAAAGCACTTATTTATGACACTATTTTTGTGTGTTTCACTACTAGGGTTAAATTTGATAAATAATTTTTTATAAGAACAAATAATTTTTGTGTGGAATAAAACTTTTGTTAAATGAATTTTTTAATAAAATTCAGAGAAAAATACAAAGTCTCACACAATTATTCGTTCTTTAATACCTGACGTTCGGCACTTTCCTTTTGGCAAAGTATTCAATTACACCTGGGCATCTGGAATTGCTTAAAGATGTTGACGATGTTGTCTTCTATTTTGGGGGATGATTGATGATGATAGTGGTTGATTTGTTTTTCACAAACGCACGTATAGAAATACGATCGTGGTAACCGTAAATTAATTATTAAACAATTTTTTAAAAAAAGAGAGTTCTAAAACACAGTCCCTGCTCGGGCGCCAAAATGTTTTTCCTTAATATTTTTTAAGGAACTAAATCACTAGATTTAATAGTCCTTTAGTACTTCACTAATTTAAAAACTGGACCGTGTTTTTTAATGTATTTTTTGAAAAATCGCAGAATAATAATTTGCAAATAAATGGTACACGACCGGTAGGTTTCTTTAACAATTGAACAATGTTTTATTTAAAAATGGATTCTTATAGCTAACAAAATTATAAGAGTTGAACAATAAATTTCCCAAGCAATCTGACAGATAAAATGAACTCAGGTGCGGGAATTTGAATTCAAGAAAAAAAGAAAGAATAAAAGTGATTCTACGTTAATTTAGCAAACAAAAAAAAAATAATGAAAATAAGAAATTAATTTTTAATTACTTGAAATGATCAAACAAGTGGTTTTATATTTTTTTTTTTCGATTTAATAAAACCGAAAGGAATCTATAGCAGCTAAAACCATTCCGATCGGAATGGTAACTACGGAATCATTTCAATTCCGAATGGATTTTGTGACATGCCTGTATATTCTTTGTAATATATCCATAAAAATATCTGTTTCCATTGAGTATGGTAAATTTGAGTGTAGGCCAATCCAGATTTTTTTTCATATTATTTATTGTATCTTAAGTCTAAAAGAAAAAATTAACATAAAAGAAAAACAGAAATAAAATATACTTATGTAGGATGTGGTAGCCAAACCACTGTACAAATGGACTACTTGTTATAAACACTATACGCATGGAAAATATCTAGTAGGCTATGATATACCAAGTAAATTTAGAACGAACTAATACGGACAGAGTATAAGCAGTAGGCTAAAAAAACTAAATAGGCTAAATACAAAAACAACAATATACAAAACATTCATACACAGCACACAGAGAAACACAAACATAAAAGTCACTAACACATACACGAAAAGCAATAGTAGGCTTTGACAAAAACATTTTGCAAGCAGAAGAAAATATAGGGAAGATAAAAGATAGAGTTGGACAGAGTTTGACGGTGACAAGTAAACTTGAATAGAGAAAAAGTAATAATAATAGAGTGACGAGAAAAGTTGAGTTGTTTTAAAGAGAAAAGAATACTAATTGTTAAACTTAAATATAATTAAATATTAAATAATTATTCTAAGGCCCATTATTATAACTAAAGTTAGGATTTTATCAGGGAGATAAGTAGTTTTTCGTTATTATAAGTATATTTTAAGCTAGAAGTGACTGTTAAACTAAAGGGAAGAACATATTGCCTTTAACTTTTAATATTATATATAAGAGTTTGAAGTTGCCATGTTTTGTCGTCTATAAAGTTGCCGTAAATTCAAATCTATGAAGAAAAATAAATTCACGTTAATTGAATTTGACATTGAAAACTAAAAATGGAAAACAGGTCTCGTTTGTTATATATAAAATATTTCCGTTTGTTTGTTGTACAGATATCTAATTTGTGATTTGTTGAAGGTAATCAAATAAATGAAAGGTATGATGTTGCCACAACATTTCTAAAAACCAATTTATTTTGTCAAAAGTAGTCGGTGTTTCTTTTTGTACTACCATATTTTCAAAAATATTAATTTTATTTTACAATGAAGTTGTAATAACGAAAAATAGTTATTGTTTACTTTATCGCTCACTTGAGCAAAAGTGAAATTTAACTGAAACGTACTTTAAAGACAAGTTATAATAATTGGCCTAAATCAGTGTAATATAGTAAATAAACTTAATATAACTTAAATAAATAACTAACTAATATAATTAAATAACTACAATTAATAACTAAATAAAACATAAACTTAATATAAATTATGTCTATATTGATCGTTAAATTAAATGGTACTTAAAAAACAAAAACCTATTAAATAAAAAACTTAAAAATACAAAATCCTTAAGCTTTTATTTAAAAAATAAGGGAATTTAGCCAAAAATTCCCACACTTATTTAAGTCCAGTCAATGCTAGACAAAAAAGTTATTGTGCACGGTTGATGTCATCTTTTTTGGGTCATCCCTTTGATGTACGGACGATAGTAGCAATGTCTCTCCTATTTAGTCGAGCGTAACTACGGATTTGGATGCGTTTCAAGCTTCTTTAAATATGTTACTGCATGTTTCGCTAATTATTCTTCTTTAACTAATGGCACGTTTAGGTCTTTGTGAATGTTCGAATTTTTAATATACCAGGGTGCGACTGTAATTATTTAAGGATTGAATTATAAAAGAGAAGTTTGCAATCTAAACTTAGGGTAGAGTTTCTGCCAATGTATTTGCACTGCTTTTTGTTTCATTTGGATCAATTTTGTTTCTATGTGACTTTTCCAGGTTAAGCGCCTATTGAGATGTATGTCGAGGTATTTGACCTCTAAGTTTTGGGGTATGGTCTGTTTATTAATTTGTATAGGAGGGCATGAGTCTCTACGCAGTGTGAAAGTTATGTGAGTGCATTTTTGTTCGTTAATTTTTTATTCTCTATTTTTTTAACCAAAAAAATTAAATACTTCCTTGGGGAACTCCAGCTTTTATTGGTTGAGGCTAGCTTAAAAAATCTCCTTCTTTAAGTATAAACCTACGATCAGCTAAATAACTTTTTACCAATTTATAAAAATTAGTCGGCAGGTTTTGCTTTAACTTGTAAAATAGGTCTTCATGCCATACTTTATCGAACGCTTGAGAAAGGTCTCTGAAAAGCGCATAACAATATTTTTTTACTCGAAAGCCTTTTATACTACATTTACTAATCTGTGCATTTGTTCAACAGTGCTGTGCTGTCTTCTAAAACCGAATTGGTGGTTCGGAATACATCCTTTTTGCTCAAAATTGGGTTTAGATAGTAATTAGTATTTTCTCAAATAGTTTTAACATATTTGACAACAAACTTATTGGCCTATAGGAGTCTACCTTTGTGTGCTCTTTTCCTGGCTTAGGTATTATAGTAATAAGGGATACCTTCTATTCTGAGGGAAAATGCTCAAGGCGTTGAATGGCATTAAAAATAAATAGAATTATTCTAACTGATACCTGGGGAAATTCCATTATCATCTTGTTGCTAGTTTTGTCAAAACCATAAGCCTTCTTGGTGTTCAAATTAGCAATAGCCCTTTCGACATCTTGTAAGTTAAATCTAAGGGGCATTACTGCTTCATCGTCTAAGGGTGGCAACTCCACTAGAGTAGAAGGTATATTCGGGGTAAATAGGGTTTTCAAATTATTAGTAAATAAGTTTCCTTTTTCGATATCACTCCTTGCCCAGCCTCCACAAGAAGTACGCAAGGGAGGCTTACACAGTAAATAATGTTTGATTCGGGCCTTTATAAGTATTGCCGATCCACCACATGCTCGTCCGCGAGGGTTCTTAGTAACATATAATATATAGCCATTGATTTTAAAAAAGCTATTAGTTCTTAAATGTGTCTGCGAGCATGAATTTGTTGAGTCTTAAGGAAGTATTCGAGTTAATTTTTGTGTTGGCGTAAGCCGTTTGCGTTCCAGAAACATATTTTTAAACAGTTCATGGTTTGTTAAGTACCGCCTGCAACATCATTGATTGCATTTTTAACATTTCTTGCATCTTGCTGTTTGACGACTGTACATACTAAAGTCTCAATAGTTGTTTCCAAGCGATTAAAATTATCAGATGTAAAATGCAATTTGAATTAGATGCAGGTGGCACATTATTTACTGGAGTACGATTTGTTTTCAACATATCAGCGTATGATACATGTTTAGTGGTCGGTTGGGCTAGCTAAGGAAAATTAGTACTTGGTATATATTGTGGTTTCTTGGGAGGAGTATTAAGTTTATGAGAAGTCTTCCTTATCACAGTATAAACGAGACAACCTCTGTAGTTAGCAGTGTAATTTCCACCACAATTGCTACATTTTTTTACTTTTGTGTGTTATTCTGTTTTATAGCATTGGGCTGTAGTATGTAGCTCGCCACACTCAACGCAGACTGGGGATAGCTTACAATAAGCCCTAGTATGACCGAATTCTTTACAGTTAAAGCACTGGACGGGTCCTGATCGTTTATGCGGTTCCTCTATGTTGATTTTTCGGTGCAACATTTAAGGCTATAAATAGGATGCGCTTTGTTCTTTTTCGACCCTATATCCCGAGGTTCCAATTCAACACGAAATAGTCGTTGTGGGATGCGTTCTCGCTTTCTACGGTTGACTACAGTTTGTAACGATCTGAAAACTTTTTTTACTCTTCAGTTAGTACGTATTAAAATATTCTTTTTGGCTTTCAAGTTCCTTAACTAATTTACGAAAACACTGTTCATTAATTACTTGGATTTTGGTTTCGTAAATGTTGCCACGCTTAATGGCAATAACGTAAAAAGAGTTCTCACCAATCACTGAGATCTACCTTTTTAAAAGTTGATTTGAATTTAGCTCTTTAAAAAAAATTGGAGTTGGTTTGAACGATTTAGGTAACAACAGGTAGCAGCAGCATCCAATCCGGTCAGCTGGATTTGATGCTGCTGCTTTATTGACATCAGGTTATCCCGAATACCAAATATCCGCCTACGAGAACTGATTTAAATTTAGCTAAAAAGTTTTACATAAAAACATACGTATTTTTTTCTTTTCTTTAAGTTAACATTGCAAGTTAAATAAAGAATTGAATAAAATACAGCAATTAGTACACAAGACACTGAGTAATATAAAAGAAAAACTGTATCTTTTTCGAAATTATAACCAATGTTTAAGTGCGCGAACAGAGTTTTATACAAAGTCTGACATTTTCAGATAAGCAAATTTTATGCCATGATTTTATATTTTTGTTTTTTTGATTTTATATTTTATTGTTATTTCAGAACTGAAAAAAAAAACAAATACATACATATATGTATGTATATCAAATCAGTATTTGTAAATATTTTATAAAATTAAAAATCAAAGGGTATCTTTCTTTTATATAAAAAACTTCTCTATTATTTAAACGTTACGAAAAGAATAATAAAACTTGTAAAATATTTGTCATAAAAAGAAAAGTTCAATTAAAAAAAAAAAATATTTTTAACAAGTAAAAATTAGGAGTGTTTAAAAAAATTAATTTAAGTTTTACATATCAAGAAGGGCACTACAGTGTCCCCATACATACTTGATTTTAAGTCTATATAGACAAATAAAGGCGTTTAGCCAAAAATTGGTAATGCAAATGTTTTACGTAAAATTTGATCTGAAATCGCTTACGTATTTACTTTATATAAAAGTACCCATCCCTGGATAAATTTCTAAAACATATAAAATTCTAAAAATTAATGTAAAGCTCTGTAAAACGTATTTAAAATATTTTACTAATGTAATTCCACAAAGTAAAAATACAACTCAAATATAAATTTTATATAATTGCCTATTTGGCAGTAAGTAATTCATATTCACCCATATTCTAGTTGGCGACGGCAATATTAAATGACGTCGTTTTTTATAGTTTGTTGTAAATCGGTTAATATTGCCGTTTATCGATGACTGGCATCATGTGTTTGGTATTTTGTAAGGAAATGTGACGTTGATGTTTCCGTAAATTGGCTTTGATATTGTCGTCAGTGTTCTCGGTGTTGTGTAGAACAAAATAGAACAAATATGTAAATATAATTTGTTGTTAGTTTTAATGAAAAAAAAAATGGAATTGTTTATTTTAGTTTTTTTATGTTTTTGTTTTATTTAAATTATTTGTTCAAATTGAAAAATATCCTTTATGGGTAAACTACAGATATTGGTGTTTTTTACTTTGGGCTAAAATATTTATGCGAGTACCGTGCATCAAAAGATAAAATTTGACTTCCTTTTTGCAGCATGTGTCATGTCGATCTTCATTCATACTGTATTAGCATTCAATTTCATGGCATTCAGAGTTTCAGACAAAATCTTCGACATCATTTGCGACATTTCATTTAACACTAACTTTTATCAGGTAATTCAACGATATTTTTACAGAAAATTTTTCGAAAAATATTTTTTTTTAAATTTTCGAAAAAAATTTTACAAAAAATTTTCAAAAAAATATTTTTACAAAAAAGTTTCGAAATATTAAAAAAAAATTTCAATATTTCTGTGAAAATGAAAATCATGACTGTAACATAACATATTTTTAATATTAAGATATATGTATGTATATAGAGTAACATATTTTTTAAATGCGTTTGATTTTTAAAAAGATGAGATCTCTGTTTTAAAACCTAGAGGCATTTAACACATAGACAATATCAGGATACCGACTACAAATACATACGTCTTTACATGTCTGTATAAATAAAATCACAGTGGTGAAGGGTATAGAAGATTCGACACGGCCGAATATAGCGCTTTTACTTGTTTTTAGTCTTTTTTATTTATTTTTATTTTAGTCTATTTTATTTACAAAAAGTTCACTTAGAATTTTAAAAAACATACAAATAAAAAAATCATAGGTACATATTTAAATTATAATCACTAATGCACTGTAAACCGAATCCGATTATGACAGTTTTCTTAATGTTCTGTAAATCGAAATTCATTATTATTTTATTTCGATTTACTTTTGGCATACTTTGGAATTTTAATTAATTTTATTAAATACTAGCTGTGCCCGCCACTTCGTCAGCGTCCTTCAATATTTTGTTCGATATTGCTGTGAAAGCAATCCACACCAAAGACCCTTACGATTTAAGTTTTTTTTAAGATAAGTAACACTCAGGCAATTAATGACTATATTAACTGTGTTACTTCCTTTAGAAAGGGATAGTATAGATAAGACAGATAGTTAGTGCGATAGTAAAGCTTCGCAAGCGCTTTTGGTGTTATTGAGGCGAATTGGTTTGAAGCTAGCAAAGCCAATTAATAATTATTGTACTTCTCCGGCGATTTGGTGCTATGTGGTGATACCGGCGTTTTTAGTTCCGCCTTAAGATATGCTACGTATCAGTATATATATTTTTTTACTTTATAAAAACCAAAGTATTCATATCCGGTTAGTTCAACTGCGTACTTTCACTGCTTTTTCTCCACTTTCTAAGATATTTTTTCGGAAAAAAAAGTATCCTATATTGGGACCAGGATACTTAGGTACCTCGTCATAAAATTTTGTTAAAATCCATCCAGTAGTTTTTACGTGATGAGTGTAGATACGCCTAATGTATATCCTTCTATTTGGGCACGTTCATAAGACGTAACTTTTGCGCAACGGTTGAGTATTTGTCTTAGAAAAGGGTTGTTGACTATTTGCGCTCAACTCAACAGTTGGGTATTTTTTTTATTATAAAATATTTTAGCTACCTAAAGTCAACATGTTGTGCTCAGCTTAAATATCTTATAGAAGAGACTTATACCTTTTCTTATACATAATTTTCAGCTAACTTATTGTTATTGTTAACTGAATAGCTTTGGAAAATATTGTTTTTAATTTATATATATATATATATATACATTTTTTATGTAAACTTTTTTGATTATAACTTGAGACTTCAAACTGTACATTTTTTATCAATAGTTTTCTTTTAAATAAATAAATTTCCTGTTTTTTTTAAAACAATTGCTTTAAGAGAACAGAACAGAAGCAACAATACGAATAGATTTCAATTTTTTTAAGAGAATTTATCGTTGATTTTCGTAACTGATATTAAAAGTTTTCATCGAATCAACTTTAAGAAGAATTCTTGCAAATATAAGATGATTCAAAAAAATTAAATAAAATATTTCTACAACAATTATAACGGATATGACATGGAAGAGTTCAATATGATTAAGAATTTTTAACTGCAAATTTTAAATAATTATACCTCAATTATCCTTTATTTTTAGCTATTACATAATTTCAACTACACTTACATATAGTCAAATACACTCTCGTAACTTATTTACTTATTGCTAACAATTGTAAGCTTTTTCCTTCGAAAGTAAAATATTGCACTCACCATGTTCAGATCCTCCCAGTTCTGCGATACAAATACAGCAGAAAATACTAACACAAACACACAGTCTGTTACTGAATCCACCGTTCGTTCTCTTTTTACTAATCCTAAAACTAATGTTGAAATTTGTTCCGCGACGGTTGAGCTTCCCCAATTTTGGACGAGCTGTCCAGAAGCGTGGTTTATTCACGCTGAAATGCAATTTGCTTCCAGAAGGATTACGTAAGATTTGACAAAATATGAATACATTAATACGGCTTTACCTCAAGATGTTATTGTGACTGTTCTTGATGTCATTCAAAAACCTCCTTTAAGTGATCGGTAATATAATTTAAAGAAAATACTTATTGACAGACATTCTATGAATTAGAATAGGAGATCTTATCTGATTCTGAGATTGAGGACCGTAAGCCATCGGAATTTTATCGATCCTTAGCTTTGCTGGCAGACTCAAGTTTTAGCCCTGATATGTTAAAGAAACTATGGTTAAGAAAATTACCCAAAAGTTTGAATGTTGCCTTGACTGGTTCAAATTTAACAGATATTAGTGAGTTAACACATTTGGCTGATAACATTTGGGAAGTGTTACATAGTAACAAGATAGCGTGTGTTGGAGAATCTATTTCAACACATTGTAACTCCTCTAATCTGGAAATAGTTGTTGAAAATCTTGTGCAGTCTACAACAAATATTTGTAATAGTTTTAAAAATCTTTCTTTAGATGTTGCCTCAATGAGAAAAGAGTTAGAAGAATATCAATATAGATCTTTTAATAGACGTTTTAACAGAGGTAGGTCTCGGACTAGACCTGCTGTTAAGGATTGGGTCTGCAGATTTCATTATAGATATGGTAATAAAGCCAGGCAATGTGAACAACCTTGTTCTTTTTCTACTCAAAAAGATAATTCAACAAACTAATTCGGCCCATTATTGAAGCGACGAATAATGGGAGACAGAACTTATTAACACGTCGCCTTTTTATTTTTGATGAAACTAATAAGATATAATTTTTAATCGACAGTGGAGCAGATATATCTGTTCTTCCATCTTCAAAATTTAAAGATCATGAGAAAGTCTCCGACATTATCCTTACGGCAGCAAATGGTTCAACAATTTAAACTTTTGCTAAGAAGATGCTAAATGTGAATTTGGGATTACGTCGCGATTTTCCATTTGTTATTGCAAATATAGAGAAGCCAATATTCGGCTTTTTTTACATTTATTTTTACATAAATATGGGCTTTTAATTGATATTAAACATAAAACATTAATTGACCCTTTAACTAATTTGTCTATTAATACTTTGTCTCGTTATTGTAAAATTACCGAAAATTGTTGCTGTAAATAATCAATATACAAATTTATTAAAGCGATACCCATCTTTGCTATCAGAACCAGACTACACAAGACCCGTTAAACAAACAACGGTACATAGATTAGTAACAAATGGTCCTTTACCGTTCACTAATCCAAGTCGTTTAGACTCTATTAAATATAAGGTAGCTAAAACTGAATTTGATTTTCTGGTCAAATCAGGCATTTGCAGACCTTCTAATTCGTGTGTGGCTTCACCGTTACATTTAGTCCCAAAGAAAGATCCGAATGACTGGCGTCCCTGCGGAGATTTCAGACGTCTAAACTTTATTACTGTTCCTGACAGATATCCCTTACCACATATTCATGACTTTAATATAAACATGGCAAACAAAAAATTTTTTTCAAAAATTGATTTAGTTCGAGCGTATCATCAGATTCCTATGGCAGATGAAGACATTTTTAAGACTGCTATAACAACGCCTTTTGGTTTATTTGAATTTATACGAATGCCATTTGGATTGAGGAACTTAGCGCAGACTTTTCAAAGGTTTATTAATGAAGTTTTAAACGACGATTGACGATGTTTTCATTGCAAGCGAAAATGAAAGTGAGCATTTAGCTCATTTGAAATTAGTTTTTGACCGTTTAGAGGAATATCGATTAAACATAAAGATAGGAAAATGTACCTTTGGTGTAACAAACATAAACTTTCTCAGCCATAACATATCAGAAAAAGGAATTAAACCATAGGAAGACAAAGGCCTATCGATTCGAAATTTTAAACGGCCTACAACAGTTAAACAGATGCAAAAGTTTGTGGGAATGGTAAATTATTATCATAGATATGTACCTAGATTAGCAGAACTATCAAATCCGATTCATTCAATGATTGCACAATCCTTGAAAGCCAAAGCAAAGTCTTTAGAATGGAATAATGAGGCTTCTGACCGTTTTGAGTGTATTAAAGATAAATTCGCTTCAGGTATTTTATTAAATCATTTTAATAACAGAGTTAAATTAACGTTAACCGTTGACGCGTCCATTGTTCCAGTTGGGGGTGTATTATAACAAATTCATGATGGAAAAACTACTGCTTTAACTTTCTTTTCAAAAAAATTTTCTTCATCTGAGTCAAAGTACAGCGCTTTTGATCCTGAATTGTTACACAGAAAAAATAATTTTTCAGATTCAAACAATTAATTTGCATAATTAGACAATTTTTTGTTGGAATATGGTCCTATAAACAATTTTTAAATTCAAACAACTAAAATTAAAATTAGGTTATTGAAATTACTCCACGATTTATTCAAATAATTAATTATGATATTTGGTAAAAAAAATTTATTGACTTTAAAAAAAATTTTCAAACAAAAAATTTGTCTGAATCAGACAAAAAAGTTTACTGAAAATTAAAAATAAAATTGTCTGAAACAGACAAAAACTTTACTGATATTTAAAAAAAAATTAAAACAAATAATTTATCTAAAACTAATGAAAAAATTTACTGAAATAACAAGCAATTTTTAAACAAATAATTTAGCTAAATCATAAAAATAATTTTCGGTAATTGTGTTTAATAGTAACAGTTTTGTGACTAAAATAAATAACTACTGGGTAAAATTTGTCCATATTAACAAGAAGGCCAAGACGAATCACTTTACAGGATGGCTAATTCATTCAATTTCGCTATTTATTAAAATATCAAATTCTATATATTAAAAAATGTTATCTATATGTGAAAATTGACATCTTGAGCAACAGTGAAAATAATCCCTTTTTCTTTTTACTTTGGTCAAATTTTAGCGCCTACTTACTTACATATATATTTTAGGCATAAAGCGCACAATTGAGGCAAAACCTTGTATTTGATTCATCTAAATTATTGGTATGGGAATTGTTTGCTGGTCAAAAGCATATGTCATACATATTTACATAAAGTTGGCCATTACCGCCACCTGAAAAACTGTGAATAAAAATTAAAAATTAAAAAATATATGAATATCTAGCAATATCTTCAATAAAAAATTTGTACATTTTTACCTTTTCCTCTGCATCCAGTGGCTTTTAAATGTTTCAATATTTGTGCTTTAAATATTTTTACTAAAATAAATTTCCTTTTTGAAGTCTTGAAAAAATCAATATAAATTTTTTTTGTTATTTTTTCAATGCATGACATGAAAGTGTTGCCGCATTTTGCGCATGAGTAATTATTAATAAATGGGCCAAAATAAAATTTCTTTTAGCTGATAGCCCTGGTAGCTAGTGCTGTTTTTTATATATTAGTCTTGTATTTATATAAGTTTAATATAATGTAATAATAATAATAATAAAATTTCTTGAATAATATCTGCAAAATTGTCGTGTAATTAACCGACTTCATATAAAGTGAATGTTATCAAATCGTCTAAGTTAACTCCTAGAAATCATTTAATTCTGAACCGATTTATACTTATTTTTATTTGAAAAGTAATGCTTATAGATTAGTTCCAATTATAGATATAGATAGGCACCAATTTCATATTTTAACAAACTAATAACAAAATTACCTTACAGATTAGTGTCCTTATAGTTGATGTAACTTGGAAATTAGGTATAACATCAGATAGTCCGTTCTGACCGTAAGTATAAGTAATTCAAATTAGAAATTAAACAGAGTCCCGATAGATGATGTTATTTTATGTATATGGCCTTATATTTTGAACCGTTACAGTCAGACACTTGATACTTACAGAGCCTTCATATTGCTACATCCGCAATATTAAATAAAACTTAAAATTAAATAGTGTTCTCATGGATGACTTATTTTGACGTATACCTCCTTATCTTTTAATATAGGCACTTAAAATTATATAGTATTTGTATTCCTGTGTATGCTATAATAGCAAACATTAAATGTTTTGGGAATTCAACTATTATTTCAATAATATACTGCTAATAACCTATACTATTTTGTAATAAACCAATTTATTATTTAAAAATATTTCACTAGTTCCTCAAGCAAAGAAAGTTTTACCCACATTTTAAGAATAGAGAAAATTATTTATAAAAATAACGATAACGCTTTAAGAAGTCCAACACAATCTATAAAGGCTTTAACAAAAACACTTATACGAAAACTTAAAAATGATTTTTAGTTTCAATCTTAATAAGTTTGTTTATTTGGCTGTTCAAAATAACTTTGTTATTCCTACAACACTAGTGCTACGTTTTGTATAAAACCGATTTAAATAACAGTGCGAAAATATTTTTCTGACTATATGTAAATACCAAACTTAAATTTTGTTAAGAAAAAAAATTTATATACTTTTTTGCTTTTTAATTTCATAAGTAGTTCACCTACTAAAATATAATTAGAGGCTATTCAAAATTTAAAATTTTTTTTAAATTCAATTTTTACAAGAGAACAACATTTCCATATTAATAAATTTAGTTTGATTAACTACTTTTATTACGGCAACACTGTTAGCAGCAAATTAAAAATCAAACAAAAGTATTATTAGATTCAAACAAAAAAGTTTTTGAAAATCATTACACAAACATTTAAAAAACCATTTATTTGGAAATATTTTTTCTGTTTAGCAATTTATTTAAATAATAAGCGGTCTAGGCATATGCTAGAAGGCAGACCATTCACAGTGTATACTGATCACAAACCTTTAATTTTTGCTCTTAATTCTTTACTAATTTACTAGTGATATTAAACACATACGTGGAGATTCGAATATAGTAGCTGATACGCTATCTAGAGCTTTTGATGTAGGTGAGTTTCAACGTTCAGAAATAAATTTAGAACTTTTATATACGGAGCAGCAGAAAGATGGGGAACTCAAAGAAATTGTACAACTCAAAGATAAGCATCTCAATTTAAACCTTGTGAAACTGCCATTATCCGACATTAGATTATGGTGCGAAATTTCTCAAAATTTATACAGACCTTTCTTACTGAGAACTTTACGCAAAGTTGTTTTTGAAAGGTTGCATTCAATTTCATATCAAGGTATAAGAGCTACCCGCCGTCTGATTTCTCAGCGTTATTTTTGGCCAAGGATGAATAACGAATTAATCTATGGTCTAAACAATGTGTAAGGTTAATCGACACACAAAATCCTCAATATTGAAAATTGACATACCAAAAGGTAGATTTGAGCATATTCACCTGGATATAGTTGGTCCCCTACCTCCTTCACGTGACCATAAATATATTTTAACTATAATTGATCGATTTACTCGTTGGCCTGGGACTTATGCTCTCAAAGATATCTCGGCATTAACAATAGCACAAATGTTTTTACTAATTACATAAGTCGGTTTGGAATACCACTTAGAATAACTAGTGATAAGGGAGCCCAATTTACTTCAAAGATATTTACAGAGTTAACAACATTTTTAGAAAGTCACAAAATAACGACAATCTAATGGGATAGTAGAAAGGTTTCATTGGCAATTGAAGGCAACAATTATGGCAAGTAAGAATTCAGATAATTCATTCGATGTTCTTCCGGTAGCTTTGCTCCGTCTCAGATAATTTTTTAAAGAAGACTTAAAGTCAAATCGTGCCGAAATGGTTTACGGTCAGAACATAACATTACCAGGGGAAATTGTGATTACCACCATAGAAGAAAGTTACTTTAATTTTTTAAATAAATTAAAGGATTATTTAAAAAATGTTCCCTCTAATATGTCTCATCACAAAACTTTTGATGGTAATGTCTATGTCCCAAAAGATATTTCTGTTGGCAAATATGTTTTTGTAAGCGTTGATAAAAAGAAAGCTTTACAGCAACCGTTCGAGGGACCATACAAGGTTCTAGGAAAAGATGAAAAATTGTTCAAATTAGATATAGATGGTAAAATTAGAATGGATTTCGGTCGATAGGCTTAAACCTGCATACATGGATAATGCGAATACTGAGCATTTCCCACAGAAAACTAAGAAAGTGTTACCTTTAATTTATTAAACATAAATCTTCCTTCTCATTTATTTTAACTTATTTTTTGTTAACATATAAATATACATACATATAAATTTTTTATGTAAACTTTTTTGATTATAAATTGAGACTTCAAACTGTAAATTTTGTATCAATAGTTTTCTTTTAAATAAATAAATTTTATTAATAAATAAATAATTATTGGGATTTAAAAGGCTTTCTATAAAATTCCTATTGTGTACCTACAATGAGAACGTCAATGAAAAGCTGACAGACAGACGGAAGTGAAGTACTATTTTATTTATTATATGTACATATGTATAGATTTAATTATTTAATATATTTCTGCGATTTTCAGGTGTTTTTATATTATTGAATTATATACACTGCTTTACAATGAGAATGTTTAAACTTTGGTATTGCATTTTGTAAAATATTTTTTTTCATTTCGACCATTAATGTCATATGGCTTGAATTAAAAAATCAAAATGATCTAATAAAAAGAAGACTCCAGCATTTAATTTTACCACCAAATCAATACACCCATTGTGTCTTAAATTTTTTAAACCAAATATGGAAATTATTATTACATGTATTTCAACAATTTTGCTGTTTTTAAGTACATTTAAAGAATTTTTTTATGTTGTTTCTACTTTTTGTCTGCAAAAACAATGAACTTTTTTTGTTAAACGGCTGTTATCTGCAATTGTTTTGATATTTTGTGGTGCTACCATATTTTTACCACAATTAAGTAAGAACATTTAAATAAGACTGAAAACTGAAACTGTATTTAAATACAACTTAAAATTAAATGAAAATTAACTAAATTCGCATTTAAATACGAAATAAAAAACCCTAAGTCTTTCGGGTATGTTTTGTAATCCGAAACCGAGTGAAATTGAAATCGAATAAATTTTTAAAGAAAAATATAACTTAGTTGCGCCTATTATTTTAAAACAAAAGCAATCAAGGAAGTTATGTGAATGTAAGATTTAAAAGTTATGACAATTTAAAATTTCATTCGGATTCAATTTCACTCGGTTTCGGATTACAGAACATACTCGTTTAATTTCATTGGTTATAACTATGAGTGACACTTTAAACAGTAGTATTCATCGAAAAAATAACAAATGTAACGTTACCTGTCCAATGGCCGAAATGAACACAACCCTATTTATTCTAAAAAAGCAATACAAAAACATTAAACAAATTAAATTTGTAAAACAGTGTTACAAGATTTTCAAATTTTAACTTGATGTATGTTTTATTTGAATTTATTTTTCCAAATACGCTCGGTGTTAAATCATAAATTGAACAACATCTATTACATCTTTGTAAGCCATATTTTATATGAATTGAATGTTATGTGATTGACAAAGATGAAATAATAAAGGGTAAAAAGGGAAAGTTTATTCAACAAGGCATAAACGCGCTGTTCATAAGCTATCATATTGGCTTAACACAAGTCAAACTTTATATCAAAAACATTTTAACATTTGATGGCTAATGTAGACGTGTGGCAATAACACTATGGAACATTTTTGGGATTATTGTCTGGGGGGTGAGAAATTCCAAGTCAGGGTGATGGTACTAGGTCAGTATAGTAAAACCCTCAAAGGTTTTGGCGTTCGTATGTGTCAGTTTTTTTTATGACCTTTTAAATTTTTTCCTTATCTTGATGTTTTTTCGCTTAGTTGTAACATTTTGGCAAAAACGTAGTTTAACATAACTCGAGAACCACTTGTCCGATTTTGATGAAACAAATTTTGAAAAATTAAGAATTACAATTTTTTTAATCCGTTCATATAACGTTTTTCTTTATAATCAACAGTTTTGCCGGTAAAAATAAATTTGTGGAGACAAAAAAAATATTTTTTTGCCTAAAAATTAAATTTTTTTTTTTAAATTCATAAAAAATCCAAAACGGAAAAAAAGATCAAGTATTATTAATTTCATGTAAAGTCACATAATCTATAAACAAAATGCGACATAGATCATAGAAATCGATTAACGCGTTCTGCTTTTATTTACAATTAAGTGAAGGTATCCCATTTTTACAAGAATATTGATATTTGTTTTTATTCAAAAAAGTGCCATTTATCGCCTTTTTTATAAATTTTCCCCAATAACTCCAGACTTCTGGCCATAAACTACTAAAAAAAATTAAGTAAACATTTTTATAATTTTTTATTTTTATTTATTTTAATAAATATTGCCTGGACTTTTTCGATGGTGGTTGTTCGGGACTAGTGGCATCGCATTCATCGCTATCATCAGTTTCTTCTTTATCATCAAGATCATCCTTGTCTTGCCACACAAGCTTACTCCACTAGCAAATTTCCGCAATTATTGCACTCGGTGACTTTTTGCCTCTATATCTGTAAGTTTTTGTTTTATTAAAATGAGTTTGAAAAAATAAAAAATCAGCATTACCTCATTTCAAATGGCATAGCAACTTGATGATAGCGTTCACCATGTTCATCAGATTCGGTAGCCAATTGTTTGCTGAAGTAGTCCAGATGATGATGTAAATAGTGGATTTTCAAGGACATGTGGACACCAATTTCCGAGAATGCTCTTAACATCCTAGCGACAGAAACATCGTAGTTGTTAGAACGATGCTTTCCCAACAAGCCTTCTATTACTTCTTTGATTGCCTGCCATGCATTCAATTCAGCGTCAATCAAAATATTGTTGAATGCGTCACTTTTAATCAGCTTTAGTATATCTGGACGATTGGAAAAAAATAATTTGTTAAGATGGAAAATCATGGGAAATGAATGTGATATTATAACTTACCTTCTTTAATTTTACTTTCGCTGAGTCTCGGTTAAATTAGTTTCAAACACAAGAAAACTTCATCTCTTTTGGCGACAGTTTTGATAAAATTCTTAACAATTCCAAGTTTAATATGCAGTGAAGGCAGCAATATCTTCTCCTTCGGCACTAGAGGCTCACGAATAATATTGGCCGTTTGTAACCTGCTGTGCTCTCTGAGTTTCCATCCGTGGCATGCATATTGATCACCGGAAAATCGTGTGTCCCAATCGCACAAAAAGCACATATATTTTATATAGCCGCTTTGAAGACCGCAAAGCATTGCTTCAACTTTTAAATCGCAGCATATGCGCCACATATGTTTGGCGTAGTTAACAATTTTTAAAAATTTTCCAGTGCATTTTTCTTTCGTTTCTGTACTATAGGCGATTGGAACTGAAGGTTTTTTATTGGTCTTATGCAGTAAAACCGCCTTCAAGCTGAGTTTTGAACTGTCAATAAATAATCTCCAGTCATCTGCTCCATATTTCATTTCCATTGCGTCCATCAATTTTCCTACATCCGGGCAATATGCAGAAGTTTTTTCATCATTCACAAGGAATAAACTTTGGAGTGTTGCCTGACGACTTCGATAAGCTGTGACTTTCACACCGGGTTCCAACAAATTGTTTGATTTCAAAATGGAAGCCAGCTCTTCCGATTTATGCTGTGTTAATTCCAACTTGACAACAATTGAATCAAGCTTATTTTGATTTATTAAAATTGGCTCATTGGATACTGATGGCTCATATGGGGGATCATCACGTGCATGATATGTCGGAGCAGTCGTAGAAGAGAAAATATCTGGGCTAGAAGCTTTTGGCACAGGAATGTGGTCCGAATGAGGCAATGTTGTTGCGGCACTTGCAATACCAACGTAATTATACGATTTTCTTATAGTTTTTGCGACTCCTTTATTCGCACATGCATAGCAATTCAATGGATTGTGACCTTCGCCAGGATTAGTCCAAGTCATTGGGATACCGAATGGCATACTTTCACGTCTTCTATTTTTTCCAATCCATTAGACGGTTGTAGCAGCTTTTACACACTATATTTGGTACCCAATTTTCGTTCACTATAACATTTTGGTTGAAGTACATCTCGTATGTTTGAATAAAATCAGTACTGAAATTTCCCCTTTTTTATGTGTTGAGACATATTGACCACAGCAGTAGCAAAAGCTATTTATATCTGGCTTGCACAGTTCCATATCTGTCCTCTTTTGTTCACTTTTAAAAAACTGGAGAAAAATTACTTTAACTGTTCGCGTTCGTCAGCACTTGTTGAATGACAAAAATCACAGAACCAGTGCGAGAAAGACAAGAAGTATAATGACAATGCATGTTTTATGTGAACATTACAGAATCAGTGTTGCCACATCAATATTTCTCTTTTAGTACAGTAGAAAAATATGAGAGAGTTCGGCTTGTGAGTGTCAATGTTTTCTCCAAATAATGTTGTGCATATCTGGAGCAAATTTTTGAAATTCATACATTTACCTTATTGTGAATAAATGAGAAACGCGTGCATCGATTTTCATGATCTATGCCTTTTTTTTCTCATGAGTTATGTGACTTTACGCGAAAGTAATTAGTTTTGGCACTTTTTTCCATTTTGGATTTTTTATGAATTTAAAAAAAATATTTAAATTTTTAAGCAAAAAATACTTTTTTTCCTTCATACATTTATTTTTAACTTCGAAAGTGTTGCACATATAGGAAAACGGTATAGAAATAGATTAGAGAAATTGTAATTCTTAATTTTTCAAAATATGTTTCATCAAAATCGGACAAGTGGTTCTCGAGTTACATATGTTAAACTATGTTTTTGCTAAATTGTTACAACTAAAAAAACATCAAGATAAGGAGAAAATTTAAAAGGTCATAAAAAAAAACTGACACATACGAACGCCAAACCCTTTGAGGGTTTTACTATACTGACCTAGTACCATCACCCTGACTTGGAATTTCTCACCCCCCAGATTGGCTGTTGTACTGTGTAATGAAAAAGAGCTATGTTAGCTCTTTTTTCTGAAGAAGTGGTAAAGGGAAAAATTTCTCGTAGAGGTAGCAATAAAGAGCTAAAAATAGCGCGAAAAGAGCTAAGTTGGCAACGCTGCCTATGTAGACCCTGGTTTCACTCGTTGATCAAATGTTCTAGCAAATGCACAAACCAGTTAGAGTTGAAATTAAAAGTACGGTAAGCAATTATAAAAAAATGTTTAATAGTTTTAACCCCCCGTCTCCGATTCGTAAAGTAGCTCCGTTCTTGTTGCTAGGCCTTCGAGTGGTTTGCGTCTCACTCTCGCACTGGGTGATTGGCTTTCACGGTTAGCTGTACTGTAGTACAGTTAATTTGTGCTTGCATTAATCAGCCACGTGCAAATGTTCTGGTTATCGTGTGTAACCTCAATTTTATGATAAAAATTAACAAAGTAAAAGAAACTTGAAATAATGAATATAAAATATAAATTAATTTTAAAAAAAATTATATACTAAAGAAAACAAAAAAATAAAATTTTACAAACTAAAGAAAACAAACATAATGAAAAACAATAAAATATAAATAAATATAACATAAATTAAGTAAATGCTTCACTATAGACTTATTGTCTCCAGAAGAATTTTTCCATGATACTGCCATTCTAGGTTGAATGGCATAGTTAAGAAGAAGAACCCCCCGTCACCATTATACGTTAACATGTCTTAACAAAAGTCAAACTTCATATAAAAAAAAACATTTTTAATACTGTGAAAAATTTTTTGTTTTAAAATTCAGCTAATTAGTCCTAGAGTTTCCAACGTAATTAATTACTTAACACAAGTGCCATGTTACCATTTGTCTAAATATGTTGGAGAAATTTTGAAACATTTAATTTCGGAAAAATACAACATAAAAAATTCAGTTGAATTAAAAAGAAAAATAGATGGCATAAAAATTGGGAAGAAAGATTTATTTGTATCATTCGATGTAATCTCTTTGTTCACCAACATTCCAGTACACAATGCCATCAAAAATATTATGAAAAAATGGGACATAATCAAGAAGGTCACAACAATTACAAAATCAACATTTTTAGAAATTCTACAGTTTTGTCTGAACGACAATAATTATTTCATTTATAAGGATAGAGTTTACAATCAAATTTTTGGCATGCCCTCTTTCCCCAACTATAGCTGATGTAGTCCTTGACAGTTTACTAGACGACGCTATTATGGAACTTAAAAACAAAAATATAGAACTAAAATACATAGCTAAATATGTAGATGACATCCTAGCTGTAATAAACTCCGACGATAAAGATGAAATCTTAAAAACATTTAATAGCCATCATCCAAAATTAAAATTCACCATGGAGATTGAAAAGGAAAACACTATCACATATCTAGATGCAAAATTAATACGATCTTCAGACAGCATAACATTTGATTGGTATTGTAAGGAGATATCGTCTGACAGGTTAATGAATTACAATGCGACGCAACCTATTAACCAGATTTTAAATAAAGCAAAAAATTTTATAGAGAGGGTTTTAAAAATCAGCGATGACAAGTTTTATAATAATAACATACACAAAATTTATAAAATACTATCTACCAACAGTTTCCCTAAAAATCTTATAAAAACATTAATAGAAACAGTCAAACAATGAATTAAAACTAAAAAGACAGATGACAGTATAGAAAACGAGAATAATCGAATTTTTTACAGTGTAAAATACATTCCTGGCTTAACAGACAACAGAAATATGAGAAATTTAATAAAAACCAACAACATATGTTTTGCCTATAAACCTAACTTTACAACAAATACAATATTTACAAAAAATAAGGCGCCTGTTCAAAAACAAGAACAAAGTAATGTTGTTTACGAAATACCATGCAAGGGAAATGAGGAAACTAAGTGCAATATACATAGGAACAACAAAGAGAATTCTATCAACAAGAATAGCTGACCATAGAATGGACATATTAAAAAGAAAGGAGACAACTGTATTGGCTCAACACATAAAAAACACTGGTCACATACCTGACTTTGACAAAGTTAAAATACTAGATAAGGAGAAAGTGGAGAAAAAGAGATATACTAAAGAGAGCTTGCACATCCAAAAGAACATAATAAATACCAAGGCATATTTAACCAGGTGACTGCACAAGGCGGGCTAATATTAAAGATAAATTTTTTTAATTTTTTTTATATGGAGTTTGACATTAATCAGGTTTTTTAAGAGAGAATAATATCTACTTTACTGTCAAAATCCATATAAAAAAATTGAAAAAATTTTTTGCTGAAATTTCCTCTCCCTTACGCTATCACCTTGTTAAATATGCCTTGATGAATACCATGCATTTGAATGAGGACACTGATAACATTAGTGCAAGTTATAGAGTTGCTATTAGTTAAGATGTGTTCATTGTTAACAGTCGTTTATTTGTTTAAATGTCTGTCAAATTTCTTTATATGTTAATTGTAATTTAATGTAACTTAACAACATTTATTTGTAAGTAATACTGCAATAATTTTTCTCTTTCTAATTGTAATAAAAAACAATGTTTTTATATTCCAAAATTTACTGAAATTAAAATTATAGACACAGCCCTTGAGAAAGTCGACGAAACGTTGGGTAAAATTGTAATTAAATTGTTTTTAATTACGTTGGAAACTGTAGGCCTAATTAGCTGAATTTTAAAACAAAAAATTTTTCATTAAACTATTGGCCAATGCAAAATTCACATTTTTAATACTGTTTTTTTATATGAAGTTTGACTTTTGTTAAGACATGTTAATGACTAATGTAGACGGGGTTAAGCTTGTGGTCACAGTTGTAAAAATATGGTTTAAGTATTTCTTTTATATGTACAAAAACAAATTTTGCTGTATTTATTATTAACACCAACTTTTATTTAATAAAAATAATAAATAAAAAAATGTGTTCTTAAACACTGTAAAAATTATACAGAGAACAGAAAAAAACAGGTCCGAACAAATGTATTAGTGTATAACATGATATAATAATGAAATTCACGGTGTGCTATTGCAGACCTTTTACATCTAGTAGCTTTGGTAAATTTAAAATAACCTATGGATTTTGTTGTTGTTTATTAATATTTACCAAACCTACAAGATGTAAAAGGTATACAAAGCAAACAGAGAATTCCGCTAATATAACTTTGTAACAAATTGCCTTTTTCCCGCTGTGTATGTCAAAAGCTCAGCTTTTTAAATTTGTTTATTTAGAAACAGTACTTTATATTTAGGTACCCACCCCTGAATAAAATTATTATTAAACTAAAAATTATGGTAAAGCTCTGTAAAAGACAGACAGGAAATCAGTTATTCGTTTTTTTAAAAGCGCTTTCTTTTACACTACTTACAAAAATAAAGTACGCAGCACCTTTAAATCGGTCAAAAAATAGGCGTACTTTTCTCCACTCTCTCTTGGAAAAAAGTATCCAATATTGGATTTAAGATTCTAAGGTACCTCCTCTCAAAATTCTATTTAAATCCATCCATTACTTTTTCGTGATGCGTCGGTACCTGGCAACTGTCGAAAGGTTTGGATCCCTGTTCATTTTTCGCATCCCTACTATACCATTTCAGGAATAATTTCCGATACTTGCGATGCCACTTACAAAGTTCTACAGCCGGACTATTTAAAAGTAAAATTTATAATAGTCGTCTTTTTATATTTAGAAATTTTTTTAGATACAAACAATCGACAGAAGAAGAACAGCGAGCAAGTTTCCAAATTGCATCGGTTCGTTGGATAGGAAACACATTGTGATGGATAGGAAACACAACATTATGCTAATGGCATCGACGCATCGTATAAGTTTTTGCATATTGATGTGGGCTCTATTGGACGCATATCTGATGGACGAGTTTTTCGTAAAACCTCATTAAATAAAGCTCTTACAAACAAATCATTTAATTTGCCGTTACCAAGATCACTTGCATTGAGAACTTTGGTCGTTCCATATGCTCCAGTTGCTGATGAAGCTTTTGTATTAACACCAAATATATTAAAGCCTTTTTGTGCGCGCAATTTTAATGCAGTCAAAAGAGTATTTCATTATAGATTGTCACGAGCAATCGAAAATGTATTTTGGATTCTGTTGGTTCATTTTCGAGTAATGCACAGCTTTACTCGAAAATGATGGTTCAAGCATTCTAAAGCATCTAAAACGAAACAAGTCACTCTTGCGTGCTGTGCTTTACAAAATTATATGCTGAGCCGAAAATGCTCTGTTTACTTTAACCATAATCAGAAGACAGAAAAATTTCCATACCTTCAATATTTCCAAAGATACAAGGTTAATTATAATCACCCCTGTTCTTTAAACCGAATCCGAACTTTTTCGATTATGACACGAGTTCACTTTTCGTAGTGCTCTGTAAATCAAAATCCATTATTTTACTACATATTTTACAAGAATATATATGAGATTGACAACAAAAATGGAAAATTTCGCTGTGGATACTAGATTAGTATAAAACTAAACTAAGAACTAAAAACGAATGTTGGAAGAAAACAAATTAACAAAAAAGTAGTTTTCATTGCTAACCTAAGGTTAGCTGAAGCAACAATAAATATAAGGTGGTAAATATTAAAAGTAAAAATATTAGTAAAGGCTATGTATGTATGATTCACTATCATACTCAATCGTAAGATTTGTAAAAAATTGCATGTGTGCTCAAAAAGTATGATAGTGTGGATTGAAAGTGTATGTGTGTGAGAGACTTTTTGACAGTCTGTATCAAGGAGAATTCATACCAGGTGTGAGCAGTAGGACAACAACTAATTACAACAAAACAACAACTTTGATATTAGATTAGCAGATATGAAACAATGTATTTTTTGACAAGACATTAGCAAAAAAAGAGAGCAAAAAACAATCAGCTGGGCTATCGACTCCACCTGGTATGAATTCGCCTTGGTCTGTACGATTTGATAATCTTTTGAAAAAGATCATAAAAGAGTATTTTTCCATGCGATCATAGTTGCAAAATCTTGTTTTGTATGATAGTGTGGCATCTATAACGCTATTTTGAAACGAATTTTTAAGTAGGACAGAATTCTGTCAGATTTTTTTGTGACTATATCGTGTAGGAAGCCTTAGGTAGTGGTAGACTTCGTTCTCACCAACTGACGATGATGATGAATGCGATTTTTCTCGTGTTAATTTATCTCAGTTTGTTTGGTTAAATAGATGATGTTTACCACTTAAGCCCCTTTCACACTATAATACTGAGTATTAAGATTTTCATTGGATTTTGTAAGATAGAAATCCAATGAGAATTGTATGATTGTCAAAAAAATCTAACGTAACATAACATTTGGTTTTTACACTATCACACTTGAAATAAAATGAAAAATATCAGCAAAGGAACAAGCCGAGACATTGAACGGCGTCGGCAGAGTAATTTTATGTGGACGGCAGAGGTGCGGGATCTTATGTTTGTTTGGCCGTTCAAGTTTTCATTTAAAAAAAAAATAAAAAACAAAATAACAATAACATTCAACCATTTCTAGGCATGGCAGATACAAAGTGCATATGAAGGCGATAAGACTGATGGCAATTTAAGGCAGATGCAGGACAAAGGAAAAATATCATCGGCGGCGGCGAACTATCGGCTGCGACTTACCCAGCTTGGTTTTTGCTTTAAAAAAACATAACCCTGATAAAATGAAAAGTGTTATAGTTTAGAAAATTTTCTAAAATTGGTTTGGTATAATGGGATGTAAAATTTCTTTCCGTGTTATTTCACATTTTGATAACATACTGTTTTCACACTACCACACTTTCTCATTGGATTTAAGTATTTCACAAGTCTTAATACTCAGTATAATAGTGTGAAAATGGGTTTAACACTACCCAATGTTGGTAGATATGAAGAGTGCTGATGGCGGACGTAACTGTCTAGAAAATGTGCATTCTACTAGTGTCTAAAAAATTAAATTTGCCAATTTTCCTTTAATTGGTAATTAAATTATTCTTTCCTAGAGAGAATAAAATAAACTTAAGTTTGACTAAAAATTTCAATGTTTGAAAAGAAAAATATTTGATGTTCAAATATTGAAAAATTTAAAAGCCATTGGCTACAGAGAAAAAGGTAAAAATTGTACATGGAAAATATTGCTACATACGGTACCAGGGATGTCAGATTTATTTTCAACTATTTCGCCAAAATCGATGTGAAAAATCGCGAAAACAGTTTTTTGTTAAAATTTTCCTCTAAAATATACAATATTTTTTAAATTTTAAAATATTTTTAATAAATCAGAAAAAATAAATTTAATGGAAATATCAAAAATTCGCCAAAAATAGAAAAAAAGTCGCCAATATATATTAATATTTTCTTTTTTATTTAAAATTATTAGTAAACACAAGAAGGTAAAATTTGTACTTAAAATAATGCAAAATAGTGGTTATTATAATATATGGAGACCTGAACGTACCCTTCCTTAAGGTATTTGTTACCGTGTTCTTGTTTAGAATGTGTTTTATAGAAATTAAATTTATTCAACATCACTAAAGATCAACACATGTATGCCAAATGCCCTACTTCAATTCATAAAATTATAGCATGTGTTTCACAGTCGAGTTTTGGTGGGATTCATTATTAGCAGAATATAAATTTAAAAAAATCCAATTCTTCTTGAAAATTAATTTGTATAACAATGTTCTTTCAACTTAGAACTTAAATCCTTATTTTAAAACTTCCATTTTTTTAGATGTTTATTTATTACATATTAGAGAAAAATTACAAACTCAAAATAAACAAAAAGTATATTGATAACTTATTGATATACAAAGTCCCATTTTAAAGAGCTCTCAAGTATAATTTCTATTAATAATAAAGTTAATTTTTCTGTTATTCTGATATTTATATATACATAGCAGTTTTGATATGTTTTTTAATTTTAAGCAAAAAAATTCGAAAAATCTTTTTTTTTATATTGGTAAGAATAAAAGATAAAGTCAAGGGTTAAAATCAAAGGTTAAAATCAAAGGATTATTATAGGTTTAATATTTTTATCTTCCAGATGTTAGTTCATTACAATTTACTGATTTTATATTTGATCTTCTATAAATATGATAAAATATAGGAATACCTTCTTCGTTTTGAATAAAACCATGTTTATCAAGAATAGGAAATGCTTCAGGTGGAATGAATCCATTTTCAAGTGTTTTTGAAATGTACTCCTCGTCAACGTAGTAAGGAGCCAATATTAGGTTATTCACAGTGGTATTGGTACTGCTTGGAATATGATCTCTTATAATGTGGATAATAAAATTATCAAATCTAGATACTTTGGCTTTATCATAGAGGATTTTGTTTGATACATATTTCTTATAGTTACTATTTTTGACCTGTATAATGAAGTACAACATCTGAGGCATTTCCTTTCGAATATGCGTATCTTTTTCATATACAAAGGGCATATATTAAACCATAATTGGCAGCCATATGATAATATTGGTCTAATTAAAGACTGGTACATGATAATTTTAACCCTTGGTTGTATATATTTTGTAAAAAATAATCTTTTATACGAAAATAATGCTTTCCTAGCTTTAATAAGTTGTAGGTTTATGTGATTGTAAAAGTATAGAAATTTATCTAACTCAATCCCTAATAGCCTAACAGTCTGTTTTACTGGGATGCTTATGTTATTCATGGATCTAATACCAAACGATTTCCAGTTTCTTCTTATGTTGTTATTACATTTCCGAATCGGTGGCCTAAAAAGAATAGATTCACATTTGTTTAAATTAATCTTCATGTGCCAATCTTTTGAATATTGTTCAATTATTAAAAATTTATTTTGCAAACCACTATTAATTCCTTCAACAGTATTGTCGGCATGATATATAGTAATATCATCTGCGAAAGCTATAACATTGTCTATTTTGTCTAATAAATCATGTAGGTATAAATTACATAATATTGGAGAATTTACAGTTCCCTCTTGCAGTCCATTTACAATTGTAAATTTCATAGTACCAACTGTATCTTTCCCATAAACAGTAAAGGTTTTATTATTGAGCATGTTATGTATAAGGATTATAAAATGTTTTGGGAATTTATAAATAAGGCCTGGTATCCAAATACTGTCAAAGGCTTTTTCAAAATCTACTAAGCATGCCCCGGTATATAACGATCTATTTAAATTCCATTGAATATTTGAAACTAGTAAATGAATTGCATGAGTTGTTGAGTGCTTGTATTTAAAACCAAATTGTCTATCACCCACTAAATTATTGTCTTTTCAAAATTTTACGTTGAAAATGTTAATACAAACTTCAAATACTTTGCTGATGTTTGGAAGCCAGCTAATTGCACGAAAATTCTTTGAATTTGTGGTATCCTTATCTTTCTTTGGTAAAATTATTACTTTAGCATGTTTCCAAGCCCTAGGAAAGTAAGCATTGTTCAACATGTTATTAAAAAGAAGTCCGTATTTGAATATCAGATTATCAGGTAAATTGCGCATTACAACGTTAGAAATATTATCAACACCTGATGACAGTTTTGGCCTCAATTTTTTAAAAATTTTCAGAACTTTGTCTTTTGGTATAAAAATGTTATTTAGTTGGGATTCATTTAAGTCATCTGCTCTTTGTGACATTGAAAACGTTGTCAATGTTGAGAAATGCTGTTCATATTGAATTTTTTCCTCCAAAAATTCATTGAAACAACGATTAACTTCCAGATGTGCTGAATTATCAGATTAAATCTCCTTAAAAGAGTGAACCGATTCTAAGAATGAACCCACTCTATTTATGTTTTGCTCTTCTCCATAAATCATGTAGTTGTCACCTTCCTTTTCTAAATCTAAGTGATCAATGCCAGCGTTTCTTATTAATCTTTCATCCTCTAAAGGAATTCTTAAAGTGTCTATTTCAAAAGGCCGTGCTATCCTAAACTGTTTTCTAACTTCACCAAACATATTCGAAGGGTCTTTTGGGGTTAATAACGCAAGTCTGTCTTGAACATGTTTATTTACCGAAATTATAAAATTATCGTTTAAAAGCTTTATAATTAACTTCAATTTTACTTTAAGCACTCTAACTTCCGTTTATGTTAAAATTATTTCTAATCTATTATAACGTTTAATTAAAGTAAGAATTTTGCTCCTCTCTCCTTGTAGTTTCTTAATAGTCGAGTTGACGAATTTTTCAGTCGAATCATGAGTTTTATATTTTGGAATTACCATATATATAGCTCTTGTTTAATTTACGCAAATAAAAATCTATTTCGCTGTTACTCAATGTGTTTTTGAACTTGTTCCAATTCGTCTTTTTAAAATTTAGTATTGTTGTGGAAGATTCGTTAAAGAGAGAAAATGGGTGATTATTTTCCACACCTAATAATTTAATTTTAACCGCATCGTGATCACTATCATAATCAAGTGTCTCTAAGCAATTTATGGAATCAGGGGCCCTATGAATAACCAGTCTCGAATCAATTATACGTCTAGATAAGCATTGCACCATGGGTATGATGGACTACAAGTTGCACATAGTTTACATCTATATCTGATTTCATAATCCTCAATCCATTCTTTTAAATGATTCCCTTTAGTGTTTGACGCTGAGTTTTTCCAGACAATATGTTTGCAATTCAAGTCACCGGCTAAGATGTAATAATTTTCTGTATTTTCGACATTTAGTGATTGGAAGAGATTTAAAAGAACAGATTTAAAAAAACTGCAGTTATTTCCGGAAGGGTATTAGGCAGCTATAATGAAAAGAGTCTTATTTGGAAAAATTGGTATTTTCACGACTGATATTTCTAAGTGCCTAAATAAGTTATATTTTTTGTGGTGACTAAATTTTAGACCTTTCTTAATCAGTATTCCTGTTCCTCCGTCCATCTTAGCGTCCTTTCTATAATTTCGTATAACTTAATTAGAGAATTTACATTTATGTGGATGATAAGGCCTGAACTGAATATTAAGTTGTTCCAATATATTATTAATTGTATTGTTTGGATTGACATTTTGTGTTGTAAAATTATTTCTTAATGTGTTAGCATAGCTTAAATTATCATTAACAATAACTGGAGAAGTTTTCATTCTTTTCTCCGACAACTGTTGTTTTTTAGCCCTTAACTTTTGTTGACGTTCTTTGTATTTTGGACAGCCCTTGTACGATACTGGATGCCCATTATTGTTGCATAAAACACAAAAAAGTTTCTCCCTTTCGTTTACAGGAACATCTTGTAGCGAACATCTTCCAATTTCGTGATTATCTTTACATTTAACACACCTACGTGGTAAATAGCAATTTGAAGCACTATGTAAGAAGCTTTGGCAATTTCTACACTGTGCTGTTTCTGATTTTCTTAAACCTTCCCAATGGATGCAACGATACAGTAGCCCCTTAATTGATTTGAGCTCGTTAACTTTACTATCTTCAAATTTTCAAATTTTTTTAATTCATTTAATATAAAGTGGGGATCATTTTTGCAGTTTTTGTTTTTAGATTTTTCGGAATAAAGGTGAAAAATTTAGTTTGGGTTTCGAGTAAATACGCTCTTATTTTAGAGTAATCCTCTATAGATGAAGAGAGAAGTTGAATTTTATTATTATTGTACTCTCTTATTTTGAAATCATTTATATTAAGACCTTTCTTCACGAATTCTATAAGAGCATTAGGATCCACAAAAAAATATATAGAGTGAAGGTGTTTTTTTATTTTGATTAGCATTCGTACGCTCAACATTGCTATTGTTATTAGTGTTTTCGCTAGTCGGAGAATTAATTGTTACACTTTGAGATGTTGTGGGTTCTTCTTTATCTTGAACATATTTTTAAAATTCTTTTATTATTTCGTTATTACAATTTTTTCCATCTTATTTCTTAGATGTTTTGGTAATGATTAAAGTTTTGTAACATTTTTTCTTTTACCTAAATTCTCTACTGTTGATGTGTCAGTAGACATATGATTTGTATTATTTTTGTCACTGTTTTTAAATAATGAGTATAAAGCATTACGCTCACTCATGATTAAATTAAGTTTTTGTTTTTAGATAAGAGTCTATTTCTCTTTGAAATTATTAACAACACTTTTACACAAGAAGGTAGATATGCAAAAAAGTTAAGCAAGAATAAACGATAAAGAAATTTCAGCCGTGATTTACGTCCGTCTATCATGACAGTTTGATCGCAACTCCTTCAAAACTTCCATTGTATGTAAAAAAAAGTTTAAAAAATCACAATATTTTTTATAATCTTTCTAAAACAAAAGTTTATATTTTCTATTATGGTTGTTAAGTACCCAAAAGCATGTTAGAATTTACATATATATTTGAATACGAAAAATTTTGTTTGTGATTAAGAATTGCAACATTTTTAAATCGAAAGTTGCTTGTAAACTTTAAAAAAACTTCCAAGTTTCTAGAATAAAATCATCATTAGAAATAAAAAACATTTTTAAATAAATTTATGTTTCGAAAGTTTCTTGTTTCTAGAAGTAAAATAATATTTAAATATAAAAACCAACTTCAATTTCTTTGTTTTCCATTTTGATATTCTTTGATTCAGTTTCTAATGTTGGCTAAAAGCCAATGAAAAATCGCCAAATATTTTAAAAATCGCCATGTCGCCAAATCCAAAATTTGATCGCCAAATAAGATTGAAAATCGCCACGTTTGGCGAAAAATCGCCATATCTGACAACCCTGTGCGGTACCTATTCATATTTAATGGGTGATTTTTTTGAGGTTAGGATTTTCATGCATTAGTATTTGACAGATCACGTGAGATTTCAGACATGGTGCCAAAGAGAAAGATGCTCAGTATGCTTTGACATTTCATCATGAATAGACTTACTAACGAGCAACGCTTGCAAATCATTGAATTTTATTACCAAAATCAGTGTTCGGTTCGAAATGTTCAAATGTGACAAATTTTGTTCAGCGATGAGGCTCATTTCTGGTTGAATGGCTACGTAAATAAGCAAAATTGCCGCATTTGGAGTGAAGAGCAACCAGAAGCCGTTCAAGAACTGCCCATGCATCCCGAAAAATGCACTGTTTGGTGTGGTTTGTACGCTGGTGGAATCATTGAACCGTATTTTTTCAAAGATGCTGTTGGACGCAACGTTACGGTGAATGGCGATCGCTATCGTTCGATGCTAACAAACTTTTTGTTGCCAAAAATGGAACAACTGAACTTGGTTGACATGTGGTTACAACAAGATGGCGCTACATGCCACACAGCTCGCGATTCTATGGCCATTTTGAGGGAAAACTTCGGAGAACAATTCATCTCAAGAAATGGACCGGTAAGTTGGCCACCAAGATCATGCGATTTGACGCCTTTAGACTATTTTTTGTGGGGCTACGTCAAGTCTAAAGTCTACAGAAATAAGCCAGCAACTATTCCAGCTTTGGAAGACAACATTTCCGAAGAAATTCGGGCTATTCCGGCCGAAATGCTCGAAAAAGTTGCCCAAAATTGGACTTTCCGAATGGACCACCTAAGACGCAGCCGCGGTCAACATTTAAATGAAATTATCTTCAAAAAGTAAATGTCATGGACCAATCTAACGTTTCAAATAAAGAACCGATGAGATTTTGCAAATTTTATGCGTTTTTTTTAAAAAAAAGTTCTCAAGCTCTTAAAAAATCACTCGTTATTTAATTTTTATTTGTAGTTTTTCAGATGGCGCAATGGTGAACTTCAAATGTATGCTTATGCTTTTCAAGAAAATAATTTAGACACAGAAAAAATTATTACCAAATTATTTCCAAACAAATATTATTTTTATGTGATTATTGATTTTCAAAAACTTTTTTGTTTAAATCAAATAATAATTTTGTTTCATTTTTAATTTGCTCTAACAGTGTTGCCGTAATAAAAAAAATTGATGAAAATAAATTTATTATTATGGAAATGTTGTTCTTTTGTAAAAATTAAATTAAAAAAACTTTTGAATTTTGAATAGTTCTAATTATATTTTAGTAGAGGAACTAATTTAATTTAATTACATTTAGTTTCAATGATTGCTATTATAGCATACACAGAAATACAAATACTATATAATTTTTAAAAGCCTATATATGTATTAAAAGATAAGGAGGTATACGCCAAATTAAGTCATCCATGAGAACACTATTTAATTTTAAGTTTTATTTATTATTGCAGATACAGCAATATGAAGGCTGTGTAAATATCAAGTGTCTGACTATAACGATTCAAAAGATAAGGCCATATACATAAAATAACATCACCTATCGGGACACTGTTTAATTTCTAATTTTAAATATTTATACTTACGGTCATAACGGACTATCTAAAATTATACCTAATTTCTAAGTTACATCAACTATAAGGACACTAATCTGTAAGGTAATTTTCTTATTAGTTTGTTAAAATATGAAATTGGTGCCTTTTAGGGTTCAAAACACACGTAAAAATCATACATGATTTTCCCGATGCACAACCTTTAATTTTTAAAATTATTAATTTTTTTGAATGGAACTAATCTACAAGCATTACCTTTAAAATAAAAATAAGTATAAATCGGTTCAGAATTAAATGATTTCTAGGAGTTAACTCAGACGATTTGATAACCTTCACCTTATATAGTCAGTTAATTACACGATAATTTTGCAGATATTATCAAAGAAATTTCATTTTGGCCCATTTAAAATAATAATTACTCATTCGCAAAAAACGGCATGCTTTGAAAAAATAACAACAAATTTTATGTATGTACATATCGTCACCTAAAATGCAATAGGCCGTAACTACACTTTTTAGTTTTTTACAGGAGAAGGAATAAACGTTATAAATTAAAGACTACTTAAAACTTAATATCCACATTTTAGATTCAAACTTAGAAAGCAAACATAACACACATTGAAAGATAATCAAAGTCCACTTTGTTTTGATTTTTTTTTTGGAAAAGTGCAGGTATAGCTTTTTGATTTAGTTGACGTTGCAGTTACGGCCTTTTGTTTTTCACATGGACGTATACATGTAAAATTTGCTGTGTAGATGTGTTTCGGTTAAGTTCGTCATAATCAATCAAAAAGTAAATTTTGAATTTTTGAGTAGTTGCGGCCTTTTGCATTTTAGGTGACGATATATTGATTTTTTCAAGACTTAAAAAGGAAATTTATTTCAATAAAAAAATATTTAAAGCCCAATAGTGAAACCTTTAAAAGCCATTAGCTGCAGAGGAAAAGGTAAAAATGTAAAAAATTTGTTTAATTATGAGATTCGTTATCTCTTTGGGCTGTTATGGTCAGTTATTTGTTTACAAATGTAAATAAAAAATCAAATCATTTTTCTATTTTCTCCCAACGTTTTGTTTGTTTTTTACAAACTTCTTCAGGGGAGTTTTTTTATTTGAAATCTAGCAATAAATAATAATTACATGTTTTATAATTGCTGAAGAGGAATATTATCACAGATTACTAACGATTATTATTTCAACATTGCAAGAACCATTATCTAATTTACTTATTAATTAAAAAAACTGGACATTCACGACACAGAATTAAGTAATAAATAAATAAAATAATTAAAAATCTTGTACAACACAAATACAGAATCACAAGTCAATCTTAAAGCTAATATCACAGAACTTCAACTAATTATAATAGCTACATTAGAGCCGTGGCGTATTGTAATTTTGTTTTATCTTTGTCCTCTTTATTATTCATGGTGGTGTTTATTTTTTGTTGAATTCTCAGGCTTTCGAGAGTGTATCGTTTGTTCTCTTTTGGTTCTCTGTCTAATATCTTAATGTTGTCAAAGTTCACTATGTGATTGTGTTCTTTGTCGCAGTATTGAGCTTTATATTCATTGGTTGTGTAGAATTGTAATTTATCATTCTGCCTGAAGACGTTGGTTTTGTGTACCAATTTGTTTTTATTTTTCTTTTCTCATTAATTATGACTATGTCTAAATATGGTATTTCATTGTTTTTCTCACACTCAATAGTGTATTGTGTTTTATTGTGGTATTTATTGAGTGTCTCTAATATCATTTTCTCGTCAGATTTTTGTATTATTGCAAATAAGTCGTCTACATATTTCGTCATAAATTTAATTAAATATTTTTGCTTTTAATTGTCCAATTACATTGTCTAATAGTGTGTCTAATACAATATCTGCAATTGTTGGTGATAGGGGGTTCCCCATTGGCATACCATGTAATTGATGGTAAATTTTGTTGTCATATGTAAAATAATTGTTGTCTCGTAGACAGAATTGAAGAATCTTCAAAAACTTCGGTTTAGATATTGTTGTATGAGTTTTTAGTACTTCCCATTTGTCCATTATATTTCTGATAGCTAGGTAAATTGGTATATTGGTAAATATTGAAACCACGTCGAACGAAACTATAATATCATCTTTTTCTAGCTTGATGTCATCTAATCTACGTTTCATGTCCAACGAATTGTGTATGTTATAAGTTGTTGATATTATGTTTTTTAAAATTTTGCCAAAATATATTGATAGTAGGTAGCAAGGTACTTTCAGTGATGAAGATATTGGACTGAGCGGTATATTATTTTTGTGAATTTTTGGAAGGCCATATAATTCAGGAGCTGCTACCGAATGTGGGATCAGTTTAAATTTTTCAAAGTTTGATATAAATCCTTCTTTGTACAATTCTTTCACTAATGCGTTATTTTTCTTTTGAAGATTTAGAGTTGGATTACAACTGTCTTGTTGCCTTTATCCGCTGTGGTTATGATGATATTGTCTTTATGTTTCTTGATCATTTTTCTTGTCTTTTCATAGGCACTTAATATAAATTTTTCTTTGTCAGTATTTTTCTGATTTTTTTTAAAATAGGCGATTCTGTGTGCAATCTTCGATCTTGTTATTTCCTTCTCAGTTTCGTCATTTATATTTTTAACCCATTGCTCAATATCAGCTATAAGTGGAATTGGTGCAAAGTTTTTGTTAATTATTGGGATTGGGAATTTATTTCAAAGTGAAAGTATCCATTTTTGCTCCAGTTCAAATTTTTTATTCGTCTGATTAATAAACCATTCGTCATTATATATAAGATTAAGTTGTTTACATTTTTCATATTTTAATTTATTTATTTTCGTTGCTTGTATTTTTTGAATTTTTGTTCGTATATTGTAAAATTTATCCCACTGTGTCTTTTTAAATGTTGTAAGTTCTGTTTTGTCAAGTGTTTTTTTCATCTCTCTCAATTTTGCTTATTTCTTTTTTTGTTATTGCTATGTTTATGTGTGTGTCTCTTTTTTCCACATTAAGTAGTTTTGTGTGTAAGTTTGACTCTATTTTTGCTGCTTCAGTTTGCGCTTGTTGTGATTTAAATAAGTCTTTTAAGGTTCGTGTACTGTTTCTTACATGTGTGGGGGTGATGCTCATTTGCCTACATTTTTGCAAGTAGTTGCTCTATCAATTGATTTCGCTAACCTTTCTATCTCCCTGCCGTATCTTTCAATAAACTGCTTGTTCGGATGTTATAATTTTCTTTTATTTTATGATAAAAAATATTTTATTCCTAATAAAAAAGAGCGAAAATAAATTGACATTAATATCAACAAAATTATTCATTTAATTGTTGCTGATATAGTATAAATGATATTAATTAATACTTATTGTAGTATTTATTATAATTATTTTTTGTTTTTATATAATTTCTCTCTTACAAATTGATTTCTGTACTGTTGTAGAAGCTCCCAAATAATAACACAAAATGGTAGTTCTTTGCATAGTTGACATTACTAGCGGGTTTCTAATAAAATGAAATGGCGGCAAAAATATGCAAAATTTGCTAATAACTTATTACAGCAAGTCCCAATGAAGCTAATATTAGTTTTATTATATAGACTATTAATTTAAAAAATAATCCATCTAAACCACACTTTCAATATTTGATTTTTGTTTTTAATAACAGGAGGTTATGTCATATATATGTAACATATGTACGTTTAAACTCAAAAATTATAAACCATGTGTAAAACACTGATTTTGGCATATGGATAGCAATTTTGACAGTACATATGACTTGTACACTCAATGTAAACACACCTTTAGTGATGAATATATAACACTGGTCACTGAGCAGTTATAAAACAGCAGTTATTACATTGGTATTGGTATTTTAAAACAGACAAGGGATATGAACTTGTTTGAACAATTCACGGAATTACCCTATAAGATTTAGTATTTGTTGTTTAAGGGCCGCCGTAATACAACTGGTCTAATAATTCCTAATTTCAGAGATAAAACAACTGGATTACATTTTTATCCTTTAGATGCGGAACTCTAAAAAATTAACAATTAAAGGGTGTTCCAACGGTAATCCTGTTTTTGAGGTATATGGTCTTTTGTCTTTTTAACTACTCGTATAATAGGCAAAGTAAGTAATACTCTTTAATTTTATATTTTTATGACTAATATAAAAAGTCATACAAATAATAAAATTAAGAAAACAGGGTATCGCCAAACAAGTCGTGATTCGAGGTATTGTCTACCTTCTTTATTTACGTTTTTAGGATTCCGTACCCAAAAGTAAAAACGTAACCGTCTGTCTGTCACCTTCTTTTATCTCTGGAAGCGTAATAGGTAGACTCTTGCAATTTTCACAGAAGATATATGACTGTTGCCGTTATAGCAACAAATACTAAAACTTATAGGGTGTTCCAATAGAGACGTGTTTTTCACGTATGTGTTTATTTCTTGAACTGTAGGAGGCATACAATTAAAACCTACAAAAAGTAATTAAAACTTAGTTCGCTATATAAACAAGTATAAAAAATAAATCTAAAAACTAAAATACTAAAATAAAAAAAACTATATAGCCTAAGTTTTGAAGCATAATGGGTAGACTCTTGAAATTTTCACAAAGGTGTATAACCGTGGCCGCTATAGCAACAAACACTAAAATTTATAGGGTGTTCCGAAAGTGACGTGTTATTTGCGTTCATGTCTTTATTTCTTGAGCTGTAGGAGGCAACCACTTAAAATTTGCAAACAGTAATTAAAACTATGTTCGCCTTATAAACAAGTATACAAAATAAAACTTAATATTTGAACCATAATTGAAAGACTCTTGAAATTTTCACAGATGGTGTATTACTACGGCCTCTATAACTAATAGCAAAAATTAAAGGTATTCCGACAGTGTCGTGATTCGCACGTATATAGCCTTATTTTTAGAAACGTATTAGGTAGAATTTGTACAGAAGATATGTTGCAACGGTCGCTATGATAATTAAATTACTAATTACTCTGTTCCGACAGTGTTACGATTTGGACGTATATGGCCTTATTTTTTGAACCGCAATAGGTAGACTTTTGACATTTTTAGAGTAGAGGTGTTGCCGTCGCCGCTATAACAATTAAAGAGTTCCGCAATAGCAAATTTGCAATTATATTACCTTATCTTTTGAACCGCAATAGGTAGGGTCCACATATTTTCATAGAAAGTCCTCATATATATGAACAGTAATAGGCTGAGGTACCGTGAAATAACTCCCAAATGAAATAACTCGCAATGCAATAACTCCCAATGAAATAAGTCCCAACGAAAATGAAATAACTTCCAAATTAAAAAAAACGAAATAACTCCCAACGCTGAAATGAAATAAGATCCAAAAACTTAACCGTTAATTCAAAACTAGTATATTTTTACAAAAAAAAATTAAATAACTCCCAAATGAAATAAGTCTCAACAAAAATGAAATAACTCCCAATACAAATTATATTTGCACTCGGGCACTGTTTAACTGTTTTAACCTCTATGGTATAACAGGTACCTCCCGATAATAACTTTGATATCATACCATATATCAGAGATATATGACCAAAGGACGGCTATACAGACAATATTTTGTTAGCGAAGCCGCTGTTCCATATACCAGGGAGATATTTCACGGTACCATAGGCTGACACTTAATGATTTATTTATCGCACTTGAATGATTTATTTTGTTTTGACGTCGGTTTTTTTGCAAGCATTCTTCTTTTATCTTTGTTTGTGTTTTTTTTTTTTTGTAATTTAAAGAAATGACGTAGAAAGACAAAGGGAATTATGAAAATTCGTGCTAACTTACATACATACATATTAGAATGACAACCGATTTGTTTTCCTTAATTTTTAGGGTTCCGTACACAAAGTGTAAAAACGTAACCCTATTGTTTTCGCTACAATGTCTGTCCGTCTGTCAGCGCCTTTTATCTCTGGAACCGTAATAGGTAGACTCTTGAAATTTTCACAGATGATGTATAGCTGTTGCCGCTATAGCAACAAATACTAAAACTTATAGGGTGTTCCGATAGAGAGGTGTTATTCACGAATATGTGTTTATTTCTTGAACTGTAGGAGGCATAGTCTCAAGATTTAAAAACAGTAATTAAAGCTTAGTTCGCTATATAAACAAGTATAAAAAATAAACCTAAAAATTAAAGGGTGTTCCGATAGTGGTGTGATTTGCATGTATAAGGCCTAATTTTGGAACCATAATAGTAGACTCTTGAAATTTTCACAGAAGGTGTGGTCGCTATAGGAACAAATATTAAAACTTATAGGGTGTTCCGATAGAGAGGTGTTATTCACGAATGTGTGTTTATTTCTTGCACTGTAGGAGGCATACAGTAAAAATTTACAAACAATAATTAAAACTTAGTTCGCTTTATAAACAAGTCTAAAAAAATAAACCAACAAATTAAAGAGTGTTCCGATAGTGGTGTGATTTGAATGTATAAGGCCTAAGTTATGAACCATAAAAGATAGACTCTTGAAATTTTCACAGAAGGTGTATAACTGTGGCCACTTAGCAATAAATACTAAAACTTATATAAAATTAAACCTTAAAATTAAAAAGTGTTCCGAGAGTGACGTGCTTTGCGTGTATACGGTCTAAGTTTTGAACGATAATAAGTAGACTCTTGAAGTTTTTACATTACTATGGAAACTATAACAAAT
This sequence comes from Phasia obesa, assembly GCA_949628195.1. Taxonomy (NCBI): domain Eukaryota; kingdom Metazoa; phylum Arthropoda; class Insecta; order Diptera; family Tachinidae; genus Phasia; species Phasia obesa. The sequence continues at coordinate 128,111 of CATIVE010000129.1, read as the reverse complement.
CATAAAAATTAAAGGGTGTTCCGACAGTGACGTGATTCTCATGTATAACGCCTTATTTCTTCAACCGTAATAGGTAGACTCTTAAAATTTCGTACAGAAGATATGTTGCCACGGCCGATATGACAATTACTAGAAATTAAAGGGTGTTCCGACAATGACATGTTTTTAAAGTATAGTGACTTATTTTTTTAATCGTAATAGGTAAACTCTTGATATATTCATAGAAAAAGAATTTACCCGGCCGTTATAACAAATAACACAATTAAAGGGTGTTCCGACATAGACATGATTTTTACTTAAATAGCCTTATTTTTTTAACCGTAATAGGTAGACTCTTGAATTATTTACAGTAGATGTTGTACTTCGGGCGCTGTAACAATTGCTTATTACTAAAGGGTGATTTATCACTGACATATTTTTCGTATATTACCTTATTTTTTGATCCGCAATAGGTAGGCCTGATATTTTTATAGAAAGTGTATTACCATGGCCGTTATAACAATTCCTACAATTTAAAGGGTTTTCCAATAGCGATGCAATTTTCGCGAATATGACTTAGGTTTTAAAAATAAAGGGTGTGCCATAAGACATGAAAAAATTAACAACTTGAATTTATAAAGGCCTACTAAACATAGTACGGAACCCTAGATGTGTGAGACTAACTCGCACTTGACTGATTTATTAAGATATGCCGGTGGAATATTGTGACACTAGGTCTAAAAGTTTTGTGCTGAATCAATTTACTAACTAAGAGAATATCTAAATTAGGGCAACTTATTTTATTTAATCCAAATTAATACATATTAATATAGGGTATGTGAACACAACTTTCGGCTTATACTTTGCCATTCTAGAAGGGCCCTCTCCCACAATTCATCCACGGTTCTATTCGAGCAGTTTAATACCGGTATCTATCGGGTGGTTAAATTTTAAGGGCCGATGTTGAATGTGAACCGCACCTAAACGTCAAGTTTTTTTTTGCATTTAATTTGACATTTCTCAATTTTAGACTAACCCAATTTGAACCATAGAAAGATACACAATCGAGCAACAGTGGCAACAATGACAACAGTGGATGATCAACTTTCGAAGAAAATCATCTTCAGTGATGAGCCACATTTTAACCTCAGTAGATTCGTCAATAAGCAGAATTGCCGCATTTGGGCGAATGATAATCCAATAGTGATTGTCAAAAAACCAATGCACCCACAAAGAGTGACTGTTTGGTGCGGTTTATCGGGCCGTATTTTTTCTAAAATGAAGCCGAGCAGGCATTCACTGTGTGGTGTTCGCTATCGTGAGATGATAACGAACTTTGTATGGCCCGAGTTGAAGGATATACATGTGGACGATACGTGGTTTCAATTGGATGGTGCCACTTGCCTCACAGCTAACGAAACAATGGCTCTTTTGCGCGACAAATTCAATGGCCGTGTTATCTCACGTGGTGGCGATGTCAATTGGCCGCCGACATTTTACACCGTTGAACTTCTTTCTTTAGGGTTATTTGAAAGAAATGGTATACATCGATAAGCCAGCAACAATTCAAGAGCTAAGGGATGAGATAATTCTGCACATTAACGGAATAGAACCTCAATTATGCCTCAGCGTCATCGAAAATTTAGAGCATCGGATGGAGGTGTGCCGCCAAGGTCGTGGCGGCCATTTGGCCAATATTTTGTTCCATGCATTTTGGCCGATATTTTGTTCCATGCATAATTGAACTATTATTAAAATAAAAAAAATGACAATAATTTCCTAAATAATTTGTGTTTTATTCAAAATTAATATCGGCCCTTAAAATTTAACCCTTTATATACGCGGTGTGTTTCGGGTCGTTAGCCTGCATAAATATATCCATTTGCTTCGGTTCGAGGTCGAATATATCCAGACTTGGGAGATACGAGCCCGCCAATATATCAATGTAGTCTGCGGCAATCATAATACCATTGATAAACCAAAGCACACCGAGCTCATTACCACGAAAACATCCCCAAAACCATTAGTAATTACCCCCGAATTTCACAGTTTGACAAATGTTGCGATCTTGTATACCGTTACGTTCATCAACCCATGTCCATTTGCGTCCATCTGACACCACCCTATTAATCTCAGATTTACCCGACCATGTAACTTTCTTCTAATCATCAATCGTGAAATTTTCTTACGTTTTAGGGATTTTTAATCGTGCATTACGGCACGAAAATTATCTTTTTATAACAGCCCTTGCTTTAAGTCCGTTATTTTTAAGACTCTTGCAGACCTCATTAGTGTCAACTGTAGTGTTTGTGGCTCATGAAACGATTAAGCGTCTGGCAATCCGCGCAATAGCTAAGGATAGCTTCTTCGGACGACCGCCACAATATCGAGGGACTGATAATTTTTTTTTTATGATAAGTCCAAGAGAAACAAAACGGAATTTTGTTATGTATATACATGTATATACATATGTTTCTTTTTAAAACAGAATTTATAGCTTTTCCAACTATAAAGAAACTGCAAAGTTTTTAAACTACTATATTTCATGTTCCTTTTAAACACAAAAATAATTTATTTATATTTACTTAATTTTTTCCTGGTAAGGTCTAAATTAAAAGAAAATGTTAGTTTAAAAATGAGTTACCAGATAATAGTAGAGTATTTAATAACCTAAAAAGAAAAAAATTACGAGATTTTAAATTTCATCTATTCGTTCTCGTTAGACATTTCTTTAATTCACAGTGCCGCGTGGGCTTTCGTCGTTAAAAAAATGGCTACGAATACTTACTTCGGTTTTCACTAGAAACGACGGTTGAAATTCTATTGGGTGTACAAAATTTAAAAAAATTTTTTAATAACTACATATGTACATGTAATAAAACTGTAACAGGGTCATTTCTGTACATAAAACTTTTTTTTGGAAATTTTTATGCTAATGCTATAATAATTTTAGCAATTTTTGTCCGATATTCTGACTGTGTCCGGTTCGTATCTTATAAAAACTACTGGATAAGTGTTAATAAAATTCAAATATGGTATAATTTTTTTCTGCCAAAACAGCTCATTTCCAAGAGAAAATAGCGAAAAAGAGGGATATTTTAAACACTATTTTCAGAACTCTACAATAATTTTAAAATATTATATAAATTTTAGAATTTTATTTAAAGCGGACAAAATATCAGAACGCCCACGATGAAGTTACATTATTCTTGGTTAATAACATAACTCTTTTGTAAGAGTTAATAAATATTTTTCTAGTTACGGATAATTACTATAGTGAGTCTAGCTTACGAAAATCACATCCAACATTTTCAGTTTATTTAGGAACAGACAGGTAAAAAAAAATTTTGGTTTTAATATGTGAACAGTGGTTTTAATATGGAATAATTTGATTATAATGGGTGATTTTTTTGAGGTTAGGATTTTCATGCATTAGTATTTGACAGATCACGTGAGATTTCAGACATGGTGCCAAAGAGAAAGATGCTCAGTATGCTTTGACATTTCATCATGAATAGACTTACTAACGAGCAACGCTTGCAAATCATTGAATTTTATTACCAAAATCAGTGTTCGGTTCGAAATGTGTTTTATCGACAAATTTTGTTCAGCGATGAGGCTCATTTCTGGTTGAATGGCTACGTAAATAAGCAAAATTGCCGCATTTGGAGTGAAGAGCAACCAGAAGCCGTTCAAGAACTGCCCATGCATCCCGAAAAATGCACTGTTTGGTGTGGTTTGTACGCTGGTGGAATCATTGGACCGTATTTTTTCAAAGATGCTGTTGGACGCAACGTTACGGTGAATGGCGATCGCTATCGTTCGATGCTAACAAACTTTTTGTTGCCAAAAATGGAACAACTGAACTTGGTTGACATGTGGTTTCAACAAGATGGCGCTACATGCCACACAGCTCGCGATTCTATGGCCATTTTGAGGGAAAACTTCGGAGAACAATTCATCTCAAGAAATGGACCGGTAAGTTGGCCACCAAGATCATGCGATTTGACGCCTGTAGACTATTTTTTGTGGGGCTACGTCAAGTCTAAAGTCTACAGAAATAAGCCAGCAACTATTCCAGCTTTGGAAGACAACATTTCCGAAGAAATTCGGGCTATTCCGGCCGAAATGCTCGAAAAAGTTGCCCAAAATTGGACTTTCCGAATGGACCACCTAAGACGCAGCCGCGGTCAACATTTAAATGAAATTATCTTCAAAAAGTAAATGTCATGGACCAATCTAACGTTTCAAATAAAGAACCGATGAGATTTTGCAAATTTTATGCGTTTTTTTTTAAAAAAAAGTTCTCAAGCTCTTAAAAAATCACTCGTTATTTCAAGATTCAGTAAATAAAATTCCAAAAAAGCACTGAGATTTAAATAAAAGCCAAGCTCATGATTGGTACAGTGCGTCTGGTACCAATCAAAAACATGGTTCTTGGTTTGATCTCATTATTTTGACCGGCCGACATTTTTATTTGTCTGGGTATAATTTTATTGGCCACACTGCACAGTGGGGCAGAATCAAAATATTTTGAAAATAACTTGATTATATTTCAAGATTCAATAAATAAAATTCCAAAAAAGTACTGAGATTTAAATTAAAACCAAGCAAATCAAAAACATGGTTCTTCATTTGATCTCATTATTTTTACCGGCCGACATTTTTATTTTTCTAGGTATAACTTTAACCGATTGATCCAAAATTTGCCACGACCAGGGGAGTATCTCAACTTAAGTTGTGACGATGGGCACCATCTACTTGCCAGGTACTGTATTAAAAAACTAAGATTGGCGGCCATATTTAGGCTTAGACACGAAAATTCTATAATTTTGGAAATTGTAAATTGAAAATCGTCTAGTTTTTAATTTAGAAAAGATATAATCTTGAATTTATTCCACAATATTTTAAATTTCGCTCACTAACTGGAAAAAAATAAAAAAAAGTTCTGAAAATTGTATAAAGTATTTTGAAAAAACTGGAAATCGAAAAATCAAAAATTTTATTTATTTTTTAAATGCTTATAACTCGCTTATTAGAAAACATAATTTACAGATTAATCATCATTACGTATTAAGTAGACCTTTAGTTATTTTAGTATTTTTAAGGTAGTATTTTTAAAACTCAAACAAATATTGAAGAAGTGCTAAGCTCTAAAAGAATTTGCAGGGGCGAGGTACCCAACTTTGAGAGAAAACTTTAGCTTATGCTCATGCCAAATGGATCAATCGGCCTAGCCCTTTACAAATGGCTGAGTTATTAAAAAAAACATATTTTAATTCTACCCACAGTGCACTGTAAGCACATACTATTTAACACATACACATTTCAAGGAAATAACTTTTTGTATAACTTATTATTGCGCACTCGTTTTATCAGCTTTCGTAACAGTATTTATTATAGAGGCCAAAACACGAAATTTTCGTCGAAGTTAATTCTCCCGTATTGTTTTCCACTTGTTTCATACGTTTTGAAAGCAACATTGGCGTAAAAAGGCCTTTTCTGAATGTGCAATGTCCCTTCCAGACTTGCTTTTGCAACCTGGCCCGTTCCCCACATATTTTAGAAAATTGTTCTACGGGTATATAATTATTTTCAGAATATTATGAACTTCACTCCTAGAAAATATGTATTCCTACGCCAATGCCTACCAACCATGAACCGTTTTAATTACCAACCAACAACTTTCAATAAGCGTTGAATTTTTCCATCCTCCCAAACTAGTTTTCAGAGTTATTAAATTAATAAATGTTTTTTTTTTTAATGAAAAATGCTTTAACTAATTGGAAGAAAAAGTTTCCACTGCACTGTATGATGTATTTAAGATGTCAATTTGTATGGGAAGAACTATCAGACATATTCTGACAATCGCAAATCTCCTAAAATTTGCGATGCGAATTGAAATCGCATAAGGTGCATAGGTGCTCTGTGGTTCACAATCGCAAGAAATTTGGCGATTTCAAATTGCTAGCACAAACTGAAGTAAACTGATGTATTTCTCTTAAAATAAACTTTAAAGCCACAATAAAATTAAACACAAATCAAATTTATCATGTTTTCTTTTATTATTAAGAAAAATTATTAACATTTTCACTCAATTTCACTTATAATTAACAAATTTAAAATATATGTTTTGTTTCATTGTTTTGTTTTCTTCAGTTATGAAGATTTAATACTAACAGCTGATTCACTTGATCTTCGAAAATATTTAGTAACTCCTAGAACATGTACTCGGTAAAAAAATAAAATAAGCGGTTATTTTTATTTTTAATTCTTCGAAAAATATGGGAGCTTAATAAATGTAGAGTTTAAGTGTTAAAGCTCGTAACGGTATTTCAACAGATTCAGTAAAAATACTAATAAGATATTTGTATCCAGTCATGTATGTATGTTATTATTAATAAAGTAAACTAAAATATTTTTTAGTACTGATTACCAACAACGTAAATAACCTTTTACTTCAAAGTCGCTAAATGCAATATCACTAACAAAAACTGCATTTGCCGCATTTTGTGTTTTGTGTTTTTTATAAATTTAATAAAATAAATTAAATTAAAATTGTTTTTTTCAATAAAGATATTACTTTGTCTCTGTTTTTTAAAATGTTAATTTTTTATTGCATTTTTTTCACGGCAACTATACTAAAAAAGAACGTTGCTGGTATTTAGTTTTCTTTTGCTTGCTTATGTTTTGCGTCGCAAAAACATATGTCTGTTTTTAGTTTTCAAACAGAAGTTTGAAAATAGCAAAACGCAAGCAAACTGTGTAAGTTACAGAACATGCCGAAAAAAAATTGGCGATTTCAAATCACATGCGATTTCAAAATCATGCGAGTGTCAGAACATGCCTGTATATGAATTTCTAATTTTATTTGAACTATTTTTAAATTAATTATAATTAAGAACTTAAGCCTAAATAATTAATTTAATCATTTAACAATAGTTCAAATAAAATTAAAAATTCATATAATTTAGAAGACCGGGCACGGCTTTGAGACTGTTAACTTCAACACTATTGTGTTAATAATCAAAAATATACATTTGTAAAAAATAATATCTAATTATTGTTAACTGCTAACCAAAGGTTGGCTAATAGCAAGGCAGATATATGCCATTTCAAGTAAAGAAAATATATAGAGAATAAAAATAAAGAAAAACTGTTTGCTTGGTAGTAAGGGGTGTTTTTTACAGAGCTATAGAACTTTAAGTTGGCATTACTTTTCAAGATGGCGACCGATTTAACAGCTGTCAAGTGATTTATTCTCAGTTTGGTTTGGCAATTCATCATGAATAGACTCACGCCTGAACAACGCTTGCAAATCGTGCCCAAAACGAGATTACCGTTGTTCCCGATTTTCATAAGCGAATTTTGTTTAGCGATGAAGCGCACTTCTGGTTGAATGGCTACGTCAACAAACAAAACTGCCGCATTTGGAGTGAAGGTAATCCTCAAGTGTATGTCGAAACACCGTTACATCCAGAAAAACTGACAGTTTGGTGCGCTTTATGGGCTGGTGGAATCATTGGTCCGTACTTTTTCAAAAACGATGGTGGCCAGAACGTTATAGTCAATGGTGATGGGTGTAGAGCCATGATTACTAACTTTTTCATTCCTAAATTGAATAACCATGATATCCAGGAGATGTGGTTTCAACGAGACGGCGCAACATGTCACACAGCTCGCGCCACAATAGATTTATTGAAAGACACGTTTGGTGACCGCCTAATTTCACGTTTTGGACCTGTGAATTGGCCTTGTGATTTAACACCGCTAGACTACTTTCTGTGGGACTATGTAAAGTCATTGGTCTATGCGGATAAGCCACAAACGCTTGACCATTTGGAAGACAACATTTGCCGTGTTATTGTTATTGTTATTATATACGATATACGGCCACAAATGTTGGAAAAAGTCATCGAAAATTGGACGTCCAGATTGGACTACATCCGTGCCAGCCGTGGCGGTCATATGACAGAAATCATATTTAAAATGTAATGCCACAAGATTATCTTTCGGATAAATAAAATTCATGTCAATCGAATAATCCATCGTTGTTTTATTACAACTTAAAGTTCTATACCTCTATAAAAAACACCCTTTATAATACAAAAGAAATAGTGTTTAAGAATGTAAATTAAAAAAAAAGCTCTATCTCCTTTGAAATATAATATAAAAATTAAAATTTCTCATATCCTATTTCTTTGATAAGTTTGTTTTTATTTGTGTTCGCACAGATTTAGAAAAAAATCCTTTCAAAGCTCATCGCCTCTACTTGAAACGCTCTCTTCATCATTAACGACACTTTCTTTTTGTATATATTTATAAATATCTATATTATTTACAATCTTAATATTCCCTCTTGAAAACATAAATGATTCTGTGGATATTAACAGATGAGTCTTCAATTATGCGACAATCGTACTTTTATCACGTTTTTGTGATTTGCTTCTAGCACTTCTTCCGACAACCAGCCTAAAATTTAATTAAAATATTAAAGTAAAAAATATTCAACAAGAAGGAAGCTTAAGGTAGTGGTAGACTTCGTTCTCACCAACTGATTGATAATTGAATACAAGTTTTCTCGTATTCCTTTATCTGGGTTTGGTTGGCTAAATAGATGATGCTTACAACTAAACACTACCCTAAGTAGATAGATACGATGAGTGCTGATGACGGACGTAGCTGTCTAGAAAATGTGCATTCCGCTCTGCTGGTGTCTAAAAACTAAATTTTCCCAATTTTTCTTTAATATTATCAACTAATTTGCGATTTAATTAATTCTTTCTTAGAGAGAATAAAATCGAACTTAAGCTTGACTACAAATTTCATTGTATGGAATACATAATAAATAGTTCGACTAATAATAAGGATCCAGAATATATACATATACTTTGTATTTGTATTTGTATAATAATAATTTCAAATTTTCAAAATTAAAATTGGAAATATACATATATAAATATATATAAATATAAGCTATTTTACAAAACCAATTTCTAGTTCTTGTTGCCAAAAATAAATTTTTTCCGATTATTTTTGTGAAACAATAAAAAACTAATTAATTTGTGACTTCAGCGCCCCCTGCAGCAAAAAAGGACAATTTCAGTATTTTTTTCCTTCAGCATTTTCCCGATTTTGGACTTTATGAAAAACAAAATTCAACGTATATTTTGCGACGTTTGTAGTTTTTTGAATAATATGACTTTTACGTGCAATAAGATGTCACTTTAACAAAATATTTGCAAAACCTTCTAATAACTTATTTTTAATAATGTTAGCTACCAGAAAAACCAATTTCGATCTTCTGCTTCCAAAATTTAATCGTGTGCAGCTGTTTTTAAGAAAGAGTCAAAACAAAGTTTTATTTTTAATAATTAAAGCACATAAATATCTGACTTTTGCGCCCTCTGGTGTCGTCAATTGGAGCTAAAACTTAAAAATTCTTTTACATGGTTTCGAATTATGATGTTAGCTGTTGAACATTATAACTTTCGGTACAATACAAGATATATGTAGTTATTTTTTGTATTTTTGTCTATGGAACACAGCACTGTGCGATGTGGCGGGCACAGCTATTAAGATTATAAATAAAAATAACTGCTTTTAAATTTTTTCATTATAACTTTAAATGTAACGTTGGCAAAGCAACTCTAAATTTTTATCGACACATAGGAGAAGATGCTGAAGCATTTATATTATGATGAATTATTTTTAATTTTTCATCGTGAGGGTAAGATACATGGCAGCAAGATTTGTCGATTTATCGTTATTTTGACTATTTTGGTCAAAATTCCGATTTCAGAATTTTTCTTAAAAAGTGACGATCTTTTATAATGCCAAAAATATGAGTGTTTTAAAATGCAAAGTTTTGTATTTTTAGTGTAAACGATTTAAAAAATTGTATTAATCTAAGTCAAAAAAGGCCAATTTAAAGGGTATTTTTGTTTCTAATATTATGAGTACAATTCTTTAAAGATGTTGTTTGTTACCTCCCAAATATTTTATCGACAGAATTTTTGACAAATTAAATTTAATGCATTAAACAAGTATACAATATCAGGCTACCTTGTTTAGACTGTCAAAAATAAAAACCACACCTTTATAATAAAAAGATTATTTTGAAGTGGTAGTCAAATTACGGATATTTCTATTTTTGTAGGCGACAATTTTATTTTTTCAACAAAGGAAAATGTCTCAGAATTACAAATTAATTTAATTGACAATGCTTTTGAAGAAATATTTATTTTTTTTTTTCTGAAAAAATTATTTTATAGGAGTAAATATGTATTTTTACAACAATGTCAGAGTTTACGAAGTTGCTGTCGTCTTAAATATAATTAAGTAGCTGACTTTATGTGTTTAACGCATAAGAAAATGTTGTGATTTTAGTATACATTAAATGTACATATACGGCTAAGTTAATTTTATGATTTTTTGATTGCTTTTTAACAAAAATATAAACAAAAAATATTTAAATAAATACTTTTCTGGTAGTTCGAATTTTTGACGATTTTTTAAACCTGAAAAGACGATTTATTTAATTTTTATAGTTGACGATTCTTTCTTAAATTGACCTGGCAGCCCTGAAACTAAAAAATGTAAGTTTTTGCTTGCCATATTAATTACTTTTTATTTAAAAAACTAGGGATAGAAATTAAAAATTATCTTTTTCGTTTGCCCCCTTTTTTGCAATAAAAAAACAAACGTCAGTGTAAAAAATACAATTGAAATGACGTTTATATCATAATATAATTACACTACTTCACAAAATTTCAACAAAGTCGTGACCAAATGAATCTGACACTTGATCTGTATGTAAAATTGCTCACTGAATCCGAATATGAAATCAAAATGGTCAAAAGTAGAACAGTTTTCGAGATATTGCGTAATAACCGTTTTTTGCGTTTTCTAAAAAGGTTATGTCACTATAGTGAACGTACCTTCAAAACAGCTTGGCGGATTTTGAAAGTCTTTTTTGCCGTTGAAAGACAATAAAATTATCAAAACAATCACGGAACGCTTGCAAAAATTGATTAAGAATTTAGAGTTTTACAGTTGACCAAAGCTTGAACTTCACGAAAATTTTAATGATTTTTTGAAATTTTGCTGTTTTCAACTTCTTTTTTTTAAACCAAACAATAACTTTTTCTTTAGTTTCATCACTTACGAGATTAATTTATTTCAATACAAATATTACGGGTCCAATAAGAATCAGATCGGTGCAAAAATCACAGAGTTATAGAAGATTAATTGAATTATCCCATTTTTAGATTTTTATAAAATTAAAAAAATGCATGTAGGTATAAATTGCATTATTAATAATAAATATTAAAAATGACTTAGAACTGTTGAATTGCTTTGCCTATTGTAATTATTTTCTGTCTCTCGCACAAGGAACCAACAATAGTCGCCCAGCATCACCTCATCATACACCCCTTGGTACCGACGTTCCATTTCTTGTATTTGTTGGTGAAAACGCTCACCATGTTCGTCACTTTCATCGCCGAGGTTATTTGGGAAGAAATTTAAGTGCGAATGCAGAAGGTGTATTTTTAAAGACATATTAACTCCTTTTTAAATAAGATATAAAAATGAGTGTTAAGTAAAATTCTTCAATGAAAAAACGATTTAAGAACCGTACCAATTTTCTCATAGTTTTTTAGCAAATCACGAATGATGTCTTCATAGTTTGGATCCCTGAAATTGCCCAAAAAGCCTGATACAGCCAAACCAAATGATCTCACGTCAGGTGTCACAAAGCCACGTTCTTTCATTCTTGATGCTAACAACTCTGCCTTTTTCTTCGGTAACTCCAAATCTCTAACCCAGTCATTGAGTTCAGCTTGTGTGAGGGGCATTACTGTTTCTTTATTTTCATTAAAATCACTGTCGTCACTTGAATCATATGAATCGGAGTCATGCTTCCGCTTTGGACAAAGGGGATATTGAGCTTCAGGCATATGAGGAATTGGTTTTATAAAGGAGTTAACATCTGCATATTCAACAGACTTATGACGTCCATTTTGCTTTACATTGGCTAAGCAAAAATAACAGTCGATTTCGTGGTTTTTGGGTTCATGCCAAATGGCGGGAACATCAAATGGCAAATACCGACTACAGTATAGTAAATTAGCTTAAGATTCTGAAGACATATTTTCTAAGAACAAAATTAAAAAACGCATACTCACTCTGCACCCGACATCCACATAGTTAAACGAGTTTTGCATGAATTACACAAAGTATTCGGGGTCCAAGATTTCAATATGTTTTCCGTATTGACTTTGAAATACATCCGAAATGCTTTTTGCAATTGGTTTGAAAAATTTGACGGCTGTGCAAAACTGTACACTCCACAAGCATAGCAAAACTTGTTTGGATTGTTCTTGCAAATAAATGCCCGTTTTGCCTTACGCATTTCGTTCTTGTTATCAAATTTCACGCTTTCTTAATTTTTTTTTTCGCAAAATTACGATTTTTTAATATTTAAAATGTTTGTTTTTCCTTTGGGCACTTGATTTAAAAATAGCGAAAAGTGGCTAAATTCACTTAATCTTCTGTAGCTTTGTCACTTCTGCACCAATCTGGATCATGCTGGACGCAAAATATTTCCACTTAAATATACTAATACGCTATGTAAAAATACATACAAATTTTTAATTGTTTGGTTTAAAAAAAAAAATGATTGAAAAGGGCGAAATTGCTAAAAATTAACAAATTTTTCATGAATCTGAAGTTTTTTCCACCATTACTCTGTCATTTCATGACCGATCTTAACAAACAACCGATGGTTATTTTAGTAATTTTATTGTCTTTCATCGGAAAGAAAGAAATGTCCGAACCGACGGACATTTTTGAAAATATTTTATTTTAAGTGCCTTCATCTTTTTTAAAAACACAAAAAACGGTTATTTTGCAATATCTCGAAAACTGTTCTACTTTTGACCATTCTGACTTCATATTTGGATTCAGCGGACAATTTTACATATAGATTAGGTGTCAAATGCGTTTGGTCAAAAAACTGTTCTCTAGTGTTATCTGTGCATAATGATTATATCATAACGCTGATATAATGCCAATAAATGAAGTTTACACGAGATGAATTTTCACCATGATATAAATTTGACATTCATCACGATATAAATTCATCAGGTGTGGACTCCCTATTACGTAATGTTCTGATATGGAAGAATGTATTTTTTCGTAGTGAATTTATTCTAATTTACTATAAATTAATCGAATTAATTAAAAACAATTGCAAATAACTTAGGTTTGAGTATTATTGAGTTAATTATTTCAAATAAATAAATAAATTATAATTAAACATAATAAAAATTTAGGTCTAATAAATAAAATTCTTCTAGGCATAAAAAATAAGTGTAAGTTTATGTGTTTATTCACTAAGTACATAAGATGTAGATTGCCTAAACTGGTAGTCAATGTCTTCGCATGTGCAGAGACAGATGATCAGAGCGACTAAACGATCTTGTGCACAATTGGCAGCGAAATGGCTTAACTCCAGTGTGTTTGCGATAGTGGCGGGTCAGTTCATCTGATCGAGCAAAGCGCCAAACGCATCCTTCCCAAGTGCACACGTAGGGTTTCTCACCTTTCAGACAAAGAATAGAAGATAAACGTAGTTTTGAATATATGCATAATTAAAAAGAGACAAATTAGGCGGATTGTTGCAAAAAGCTTACCTGTATGAGTTCGTTTGTGAGCTTTTAGGTGTGAACTTTTTGTATAAACTTTGTCGCAACCTTCGTTGTCACATTTATGAACTTTTCGATTCTTAGAAAGTTCACTGCACCCATTTACGCTGGTACTAGCAATGAGATCAGAACGAGCAAAAGCGGTGCTGCCTCCAGGAACTATGCTGCTAAATGCTTTTTTTCTGCTGCCAACGTCGGAAGAACTCATTGCACTAAACGCTCCTTGGTAAGACCGGTTAAAAGGAGAAGTTTGGTGAGCTTCAGCCATAAGCTTCCATGGCGATGTGTTAGGAGAGCATGTCGTTTTAACTTTTTGACCAAGTACAGTAGATGATGATGTAGGGCTAAATGAAGGAGGAGATATACCTGCACTTGCCACGGAAAATGCGGAAGAAATAGCTGCTGCGGCACTACCCCCAAAACCACTTGGAATTTGTGCTGTGTTTCTGCGGTCAGTATATTTATACGGATTTTTAAATAAACTTAATAAACTAAATTTTCGATCGTAGTCTTGTAAAAACGACCCACTGCCGCAAGAATTAGCACTTGAAAACGCAGAGCAGGACGAACCAACAGAAGAGTGGGCGTGAAATGATGAAGAGACAACACCAGGGTTGTGCAATGATGTTGATTTACTGCCATTGCTATGATTATTGTTCAAGTAAGCAAGACTATTGTTATTAGTTTCCTCCTTCAGTCTCCGATAAGAAAACAAAAATGGTGATGCTGCTAAAAACGGTGGAATCGGCATTTTTGATGCGGCTTCTGATGCACTTGAAATCGATGAGTATTGACGGTTTAAAGGATTTTCAGCTGTAGACGATGAAAAGGATGCGTTCGATAAAAATGGAGATAACCGGTTGTTTTTTGAGTTATTTGTACCAATGTTGCTTCGTAATACACTGGATGCTGATATTGTGGGTGATGTATTTGAATTGTAAGTAGTTTTTTGATAAGATGCCGATTTATAGCTTTGAACTTGAGATCCTAGAAGTAGAAAATTTTAAATTTATTATTTATACAATTTATAGAAGAATATAATTCATGTAAACATATAATTTTTTATTCGCAAATTTTTAAACCTGTACTTAATTTTAAGAACAATTTTATAAAATAAAATCATTATTGAAATCATATTCATCTTTACCGCTTTTATATTTTTTTTCGCTAGGATTTTGTTAAACAAATTATCGGTTAAATCGCCATGGCGCGCCATAAGATAATATAAACTATTACGACAATTAACTACATGATTATATATAGTTAAAAATTTAGATAATTTTATCTAAATCAATAAAATATAAATCTATAAAAATATAAAGACAAAGAAGCTTCATACTTTTGTACTTTAGCATATTTTAATAAAAATGAAATTTTTTCTGGGTAAATCCATATTTCGAAGCATGATATTTAATTGTTGTAGCATGTGCAGTTAAGTCTGAGAACTTGCACTGCCATTAAAATTTACAGTACCGACAAAAAGCTTTTAGAGGATTTGCTCACTTCTTCAATTCCTTAATTTTGAGTTAGTTTTCCATTCATTTTCAATTTTTTGTCAATATATCACTTTACGGCCCTTTTCACAATGTATGGTTATTTTATTTCTAATTTAAAATTAACTAACTGTCGGTTTGTTAACAGGCACTATATAACCGACGGTTACCGATTTGGTTTTCACCATCATTCCGTTACTTAACAAAAGAATATATTGTTACGTTTTTACTTTACGTTGGGTTCTTTTAATTGCAAAATAAATATACACTGTTATTAGTTTTACTGTAAGTCACTTTATTTATTAACACCACTGTTCAAAAATACACAAACTGTTAAACACTCTCTTACAATACGACAACTGAATTATTTGACGCCAGCTCGACTTGCTTATATAGGTAATTTAAAAGCACCAAAATGTTCTATTGCAGACAGATCTGGCAGGTTCGATTGTTATTGCTCTTGTTTTCTGTTTGTGTGGTTGTTTATTTTTTTATGCTTGTATGGACCTGTGTATTTAACTGAAGAGTGTTTATTTAATGTGCGTGTGTATATGCGCCACTCATCCCGTGCTTGTTGTGTTATGAACGTTTGTACAAGATTCGTTTCTAGACTAATCGACAACAACAACTAAATGACTAGAGATGCTCTTTGTTGTTTGTTTCTTTCTTTCATCATTGTAAGAAAACAAAACATTACTGTTGTTGTTTGATAGTATTGTTGTTCAGAGCCTATAATGAATAAATTCATCTTTCGTAACCCCTTCTCAAGCCTATTCCCTTCTCAAGCCCGAAGAGGCACAGATATACCTTTTCCATAGTTGGCTACCCGCTCCAAGTGCACAACTTTCATTTTTGATCTTGGGCTCTGAAACTTCTGTATTCTGTAAACTACGTCGTTAAGCCGCTTTATTACTTTACAAGTTCCATCCCAATGAGTTTCTAGTTTGGGTGATAATCCTTTCTTCCATTGTGGTTTAAAAAGTAGAACCAGTTGTCCTTCGTTAAATCTCTCGACGGACGAATTCGTGAATCTCCTCGAGGTCCCTTTGTGCCTGAAGAGAGTTTTCGCCGTCTCCTTCTGCCGATGTTGATTTAACACCAAACTCTAAATCTGCAGGAAAATTTAGTTCAGATCCAAAGACTATTTTTGCTGGTGTTAGTGAGGTGGAATCGTGAACAGCTGATCTATATGCCAACAAAAATTTAGGTATATGCTCATTCCAGTTCCTCTGATTTGCGCTGACCACTTTTCTCAGGTATTGCTCCAGGGTTCGATTGAATCTTACGACCATGCCATCAGATTACGGACGTAACGGTGTCGTTCTGGTCTGTCTTATTCCGTATACTTCGCACATCTCTTTGAATATAGCGGATTCAAAATTTCGGCCTTGTTCAGAGTGTAGTTCTAAGGGAACACCATAGCGACACACCCAGTTGCTTATAAACGCGTCTACAATCGTTCTAGCTTCTTGATTGGGAATTGCATTTACTTCCGGCCATTTGCTAAAATAGTCCATGACCACTAAAACGTATCGGTTTCCAGCATTAATAGCAGGGAAGGGACCTGCTACGTCAATCGCTATACGTTCAAAGGGAGCGCCTGAATTGTACTGCTGAAGCTGCCCCTGACTCTTTCGTACTGGACCCTTTGCTGCAATGCACTCCTGGCAATTGGCTATCCACTCGGCTACGGCTTGTTGACAGCCGACCCAATAGAACCGTTGTTTTATCTTTTCCAGCGTCTTCGTTACACCTCCGCTAGGACCATTGTGGAATTGTTTCATGACCTCTTTGATCTTGGAGGATGGCACGACGATTAAGTCTATCACAGTTTTGCCGTCTGTGCTTTCCCAGGTGCGACATAAACAGCCATCCTTCAACCTGAGACTATTCCACTAGGCCCAATATGCCTTCGCCAGTGGACCTTCTGGTGAGAATACTTAAGTCATAGCTCTGAAGTCGCTCAATCCAGCGTGCAAGCTGTCCTTCAAGGGCTCTTGAATTGCAGTAACCACCTGAGTGCGGCATGATTTATCCTCAACGTAAAATGTTGGACATACAAATACATGTGGTAGTGTTTAATGCACTTCAATGCTGCTAGAAGCTCTCGTCGCGTTATGCTATAGTTTCTTTCAGGTTTCGAAAGTACTTAGGTGTAGTAGCCTATAACCTTTTCGGTCCCATTTACCTCTTGCGACAACACGCCTCCTATTCCATATCCGCTCGCATCAGTGTCTAGTACGAATTTTTGGCCAGCTACTGGATATGCCAGGATAGGTGCCACACACACTAATTGCTTGAGCTTCTGGAACGCTTCCCCGGCAGCTTCACTTTATGTAGGCTCGCAGCAACACTAGCAAAATTTGGCACAAATCGTCTGTAGTATGTGCAGAGTCCCAAGAAACTTCGCAACTCATGAAGATTTTGAGGAAGAGGCCAGTCCTTTACTGCCCGTATTTTAACTTCATCGGTTTATATGCCCTCTGCTGTTACACGATGCCCCAAGCATTTGTCTTCCTTCTGAAACAATGCACATTTCTTAACACTGAGCTTCAGTCCAGCCGCTGATATACGCCTGAACACTTCTTCCATATTCCTTAGGTGTTCATCGAAGGTCTTTCCCATGACAATTATGTCATCCAAAACACTATGACATAGAGACATTACACGCTTGGGTAATTTTGTCAATTAGCTGTGACGCCATCTGTTCCGCAGAACCGGCGAGGCACATATTTTCCATATGCTGGAAAATCTCTTTGTCCATGGTTTTAAACCTTCCAGCCCACCAGTACCTGGTTGTTTAGGGTGACTGGGTTCGACGCACTTTCATCCATCTTCATTAGGATCGCACTATGATCGCTATGTGTATAGTTGTCATATACGAACCAATTTATTTGATTCGAAATATTAGCACTGGTGTATCCAACCTTAGATTTTTCAGCATTCTGTAACATTAACTGACTGACAGACCAGATTGCTGATGTTCTAGAACTGTATGTATGTGTGTATGTATATGTATGTACATATGTATGTATGTATGTATGTATGAATGTATGTACATACATACAGTGGATCAATAAAGTTTAGGCACAACATGATTTTTAAAAGTGTTTCGCCAGTAACTTTGCATCTGCATAACTTGATAAAATTATTTTCATGCTATTTTCAAGATTGATACGTCTATTGACCATTTAACACGACAAATAATTCATATCTTATTATTTCTAATATACAATGGCTTTTAAAAAAAAAAGGTAAGTCTATGTAAAAAAAGTTTAGGCACACATGTGAAAATTTTCAGAATATTCGGGGTTTTTGCATGTCTAGTATTTGGTTGAACCTCCTTTAGCTTGGATAATTACTTCTAAACGTCTACTCATACTTCTTACCAAGTTAGATGTTTCATCAGGAATAATTTTTTCCTATTCAAAGCGAAGTGCCGCTTTATGTGATTCTTTGGATGTAATGTGATGTTTCCGTATTTTTTTCTCTAGTAAGTGCCAAATATGCTCTATAGGATTCGTGTCTGGCGATTGCGGAGGGGTTTTTACACTCGTTCCATTAAACGCTCGAAGGTGGCTGGAGCGTTGCAGAGACCAAATGGAATAACAATAAACTGCCATAAACAATCGAGAGCACTAAAAGCAGTTTTCTCTTTATCTTTGTCAGCTATCTCGACTTGCCAGTAACCGCTCTGTAAATGTAGCGTAGAAAAGCACTTAGTTCCTGCTAGCGTGTGCAAGGTGTCATCGATTCTTGGCAGCGGATAACTGTCCTTTTTGGTAACATCGTTGAGCTTTCTGTAGTCAACGCAGAATCTAGTGCTGCCATCTTTCTTCTTTACTAAAACTACTGGCAAGCTCTAAGGACTCGAAGATGGTTCGATGATTCCGTCTCGCTCCATTTCGTTGACTAGCTGCTTTCGCTTCGCTTGGCTAGAGGAATGCTCCTGGGGGCTTGTTTTATTTTGTGCTTCACTATTGCCGTTCTACCTTGGCTGTTATCTTTTAGGGCGAAGATAGAGGCGTACTTTCGTAGCAGCTACTTGGCTTTGTTTAGTTGACAGCTTTTCAGGCTCCGAGTTTCTCTCGCAATTAATTATGGCCTCTGCTGGTGTACATTGAGCTATCTGAGAGTTCTTACCATTTACCTTTTCACTGTTGGATATATTTAACACTCTCACAGGAATTTTTCCATTCTTACAGGTTTTCACGAGGGCTTTTGCTATTATTGTCTCACTCTTAATTCCTTATGGTTCTACCACCCATAACCGGTTGTCCTCAAAATCTTCCTCCATTCGTGCCCATATCACAGTTTCTGCCTGAGGTGGTAGTTTCTGGGATGCTATAGCAACCTACTTCCTTACTGCAGATTTACTTACACATCCAATATTAAGGGGTATTACGACGTTTCGGCAGATCATTTGTAGCCCCATGCGAAGATCGACTCCATGCATGATCATAAAATCTGCGCCAATAATAACTTCGTCCACGATATCGACAACAATAAATACATGGTCCACACTTATGTTGGCTATAGTTAATCTGAATTTGGCCTTATCATAGACAGTAGCAAATTTTCCGGTAGCGGTGCGCAGACTTACATTATTCAATTGATCCACTTTTCCCGTTACTACATCAGGCGTTATTATAGACTGCGACGCTCCTGTGTCTATTGTCAGAATACGCTTTCCTCCTTTAATATACCCGCTTGCAGTAAGATTGCTGTTTTGCTGCTGCATCACAGATATGGAGATTATGAGGCCCTCGGTTGTGGGAGCTAGCTCATGCCCCGAAGTGCTCTTTAGTTTAACGACTCTTGAGATGTTTTGTGAGTCGCACGTTTATTGTTTCTTGGCGGCGAAACAGATCTAGCTCGTTTTCTTGCAGCCTTATAGTTTCGTTGAAAATGGCCGACTTTGCCGCAATTAAAGCACTTAGGGTTTGTCTTATTTTGTCTTTCATCTGAGACTTTCTTTACCGATTCAAGTATTTGCCTTATGTCGTCCATTGTTGTTTTCTCATCTTCAGTAGCAACTTCAACTTTTCGCACTTTTGTGTGACTGCTGCCTCGAAATTACTTTTGCTGTTTCTTGAGCCAGAGTGTAAGCAATGGTTTCAGCAAAGGAGGTGTTTTGCTTAGCGCAAACTGCGTGCTTAATATCTGGGTCACGAATACCATTAACAAATGCCTCCACTTTGAATTGTTCTAGAAGTTGATGGTTTTTCGCAGGGTATATTAGCTGCACCATTTTATATAGCTCCTTTTTATGATCGCCGCCATATTTCCACTGTAGCGCCACCATTATGTCGTCATAATTATTTCTGCAGCTAGTTGGTAGGCTTTCGAGGACTTCTGCTGCAGGTCCTTTAGTGCCAGAATCAGCTCAATGGCTTTATCCTCATTGCTCCATACATTTTTACTGGCCACTGTTTCAAACTAAAATTTGAAGACATTGAATGGGTATGGTGCCATCGAAACTAGGAGCTTTTACCCGGTTTGTATTTTCAGAAACTACTCATACTGGACCTTCTCTTATTTCAAGGCTCATAATTTTGTTTTCAAGCTCCTGTAGTTTCTCGTCGACGTTCTTTACCTGGACCTGGACTCCACTTATTTCCAAATGATTTACTTTTCTTTCTAGGCCGGATAGTTTTTCATCGAACTTGCTGACCTTGATTTCTACGTCATCTCAGAAACTTCCTGTACCTTCTCGTTAACTTTTTCTAGTTTCTCACTGTTAGCCTTAGAAGCTTCCTGTACTTCACCTCTTACTTTAGCTAACAGTTTTTCGCTGTTTGCTCTAGAAGCTTCCTGAACTTCATCTCTTACTTCAGCTAACAGTTTTTCGCTGTTTGCTCTAGAAGATTCCTGAACTTTTCTCCATCATAGCGGCAAACATCGTATTGAAGTCCATTCTACTTGCTGTTATTGTTTCACGGCTACATACCTCTGTCACCTCTTTTTCATCGAACTTATAAGCGCCAATGTCCATGCCACGACGCTTGAATTCATCTATGAGCCTCTTCTGCAGTTCTGTTTTGTTACCTGCTGGTGGCAAATCCAGCTTTCTCGACTCCTTTTTAAGGTGCTCCATTTTAAGTTCTTCAAATTTAAATGTTATTTATTATTTTATTTTTTTAAGTTATTTTATTTTACAATTTCACTTCTGTCGCCAATTGTTACGTTTTTCCTTTTTTGGGTTCTTTTAATTGCAAAATGAATACACACTGTTATTACTTCTTTGCATCCGCAATGGCATGGTCGAAAGATTCAACCGAACTCTTGAGGAGTACCTAAGAAGTGGTAACCGCACACCGGAGGGATTGGGATGAGCATATATCAACATTTGTTGGCGTACAGATCAGCTGTTCAGATTTAGAGTTTGGTGTTAAGCCAACATCGGCGGAGAAAGACGGCGCAAACTCTCTTGAGGCACAAATCAACAAAAGAAGGTCAGACATGACCGATCTGCCAATTTTGAGGGATTTAACGAGAGACAAATCGTTCTACTTTTCAACCCAAACTGCAAACACATTGGGATGGACATTATAAAAATATAAACCGGCAAAACTTCGTGGTTTACAGGATACAAAACTTCAAGATCAAAAATGAAAGTTGGCGCTTGGGGCGGCTAGCCAAATATCGAAAAGGTACATCTGTTCCTGTTCGGGACCAACAGGCTTTAGAAGGGACCAACAGGCTTTCTGTTATAATTTTGTATGTAAAACTTTCTTACAATAATGGTTGTTGTTGATGATAGTTGTTGATAGTTGTTGTTGATGATCTTCCTAGAAATAGCTCATATGCAAACATTAACATACAAAAATATACAAAACAGATATAAAATGAGTAGCGCATAGAGACACGCACATTAAACAAGTACAAAATAAACACGCCCTCTCTCTTCAGCAGAAATGTAAACACGTATTTACATAGCCATTGCTGCCAGATTTGACGATTTATCGTCATTTTGACTGTTTTGGGTCCTAAAAATGACATGGTGACGATGGGACGATTTATACCCTAATTTTGACGATTTCAAATAATTCAAGTTTGCAACATATATTTGTACTATTAAAGCAAACTTAAACTCAGCACAGCTCTTGAAAATAATAACAATAACTTGTTTATAATAAAATGTGTCTGTCGACACATTGGCGTTTTGATCTTCTTACACTTTTCTTCCATCATCGGTAGAAACTTTGACAAGGAATATATACAATTATTTGTCAAATAGTCAGAAGAGGTGCAACTAATTTGACAATATTTAAAGTCTATTCGAAATAAAAAAATATATATTTTTTATTTGCTGCAAACATTGATACCGCTAAGTTGATTAATTTAAGTTGAGTAATTTAAATTCAATAAATAAAAGGTACCCAAGTTTTCTAAAATATATTTTAGCAATTACACATACACAACCATATAAATACAATTTTTCAATTGGAGAGTAGAAAAAAGTTGGTTTTCTGAAGTTATAAAAGAAGTTTCCTATTTTGTTTAAAAAAGATAAGGAGCTAGAAACTGAGTTCAGGGAACTAAAATTATAAGACCTAAAATATATTCCTGATAAAAATATAAACTTATTCTATTTTTGAAAAAAATATCAGATGCAATTAATAAATTCTAGTCTTTTGTTTCGCGATTTGAATAAATTTATGAAAAAAATCTTTGTTTTAACACATTCTATTTAAAAGTATTAAAAATCATTCGTTCTATTAACATGTGATTTTATTGTCAATTCTAATTGGATATAATTTATAAGAATGTTTTTTAGGGTTCCGTACCCTATTGTTATCGCTACAATGTCTGTCCGTCTGTCAGCGTCTTTTATCTCTGGAACCGTAATAGGTAGACTCTTGAAATTTTCACAGATGATGTATAGCTGTTGCCGCTATAGCAACAAATACTAAAACTTATATAAAACTTATACTATACTTATATTCACGAATATGTGTTTTTTCTTGAACTGTAGGAGGCATAGACTCAAGATTTAAAAACAGTAATTAAAACTTAGTTCGCTATATAAACAAGTATAAAAAAATAAACATAAAAATTAAAGGGTGTTCCGATAGTGATGTGATTTGCATGTATAAGGACTAAGTTTTGAACCATAATAGGTAGAAGCTTGAAATTTTCACAGAAGGTGTATAACTGTAGCCGCTATAGTAGCAAGTTCTAAAACTTATAGGGTGTTCCGATAGAGAGGTGTTATCCACGAATATCTGCTTATTTCTGAAGCCGTAGGTGGAATACTCTAAAAATATGCAAGCAGTAATAAAAATTAAGTTCGCTATATAAACATGTCTAAAAAAATAAACCTAAAAATTAAAGGGTATTTCGATAGTGGTGTGATTTGCATGTATAATGCCTAAGTTGTGATACATAATAGGTAGACTCTTGAAATTTTTACAGAAGGTGTATAACTGTGGCCACTATAGCAATAAAAACTAAAACTTATCGGGTGTTCCGAAAGTAGGGTGTTATTTGCCTTTATGTCTTTATTTCTTGAGTTATAGGAGGCAACCACTTAAAATTTGCAGACAGTAATTAACACTATGTTCGCTTTCTAAACAAGTGTATAAAATTAAACCTTAAAATTAAAGGGTGTTCCGAGAGTGACGTGCTTTGCGTGTACATGGCCTAAGTTTTGAACGATAATAAGTAGACTCTTGAAGTTTTTACAGGAGGTTTATTACTATGGAAACTATAACAAATCATAAAAATTAAAGGGTGTTCCGACAGTGTTGTGATTCTCATGTATAACGCCTTATTTCTTGAACCGTAAGTAGATTCTTAAAATTTTGTACAGGAGTTATTTTGCCACGGGCGATATGACAATTACTAAAAATTAAAGGATGTTCCGACAATGACATGTTTTTCACGTGACTTAATTTTTTAATCGTAATAGGTAAACTCTTGATATATTCATAGAAAAAATATTTCCACGGCCGTTATAACAAATAACAAAATTAAAGGGTGTTCCGACATAGACATGATTTTTACTTAAATAGCCTTATTTTTCGAACCGTATAAGGTAGACTCTTGAATTATTTACAGTCGATGTTGTACTTCGGCCGCTGTAACAATTGCTAATTACTAAAGGGTGATCCATAAGTGACATGTTTTTCACGTATATTACCTTATTTTTTGAACCGCAATAGGTAGGCCTGATATTTTTATAGAAAGTGTATTACCATGGCCGTTATAACAACAATTCCTAAAATTTAAAGGGTGTTCCAATAGCGATGCAATTTTCGCGAATATGACTTTGATTTTAAAAATAAAGGGTGCCCCATAAGACATGAAAAATTTAACAACTTTAATTTAGAAAGGACTACTAAACATAGTATGGAACCCTAAATGTGTGAGACTGACTCGCACTTGACTGATTTATTTATTAACAAAATTTGTTGATTTAAGAGTTTGTTTTGTTATGGTTTGCCTTTAATAAAATATGTTTTATTGGTAAAATAAAGCGTTTTTTGTTTGACGTTTTTATGACGATTTCAATAAGCTATTTTGACGATAATGACGATTTTTCCCAAAAATACTACGATATTCCCTCTAAAAAATTAGGCAGTCGTTTGTTGGTAATCGCATCATTTAAGAATGGCTGCATCGATTTGGCCAATTTTTTTACATTTTCATAATAATTCAACTTAGGTTTTTACGGAAAGAAAAATTTTCGCCCACTTTTTAAGTAGCTAGAGAACTATAATGGGTACTTCTTTGAAATGTACCACCCGTAACGCCCGTATTAATACATAGATTAGCGAAACACAGTCTGTATTGAAATAGAGGGAGTGGTACCTCCCATACAAAAAAATTAGTATTGTGTACCTAGAGGACTACAACAGGAAGAGTCTTGAAGAGCTTGAAGATTGGATTGGTTCGATGGGCGTGGTAGCTCCCATAAAAAGTGAAAAAACATGATCATGCACCCAGAGAACTACAATAGGTAGAGTCACACCCTAGCATATAGACTAGATTAGGATAGTAACTCCCATAAAAAGTAAGATATTGTTATCGTGTTATTACGCATAGTCTAGCAGATTGGATGGGAGCAGTGGGCGTCGTACCTTGCATGTAAACTGAAACAGTTTTGTAGTGAGAACAGCGTGCGTTTTCTAGTTAAAGGTTAGCCGTACTTTTCTTCCAAGTATTAATTGTATTTTTTTATAGATGGGTGTAGCAAAGCGCACCGGGATTGTCAGTCTTAAATAAATCTTATATTTATATATAAATAGGCTAAGACAAGAAGTTGTATCCTTTTTTGGCCATCACCTCTAACTGGTCGGTCTATTACTAAATGAATACGATTGCTGCTGTAAATTAATCTTGAACTATTTTGATGAACTTTCATCTATAGCTTAGATGGAATTTCTTGATATGAGAAGTTGTAATCAACATCAATAGTAATAATAACAGCATGCCACAGTGGAAATGATCAAAAGTTTTAGCACGAATAAATTTTTCCGTTTTTGTTTCTACGTCAGATATTGAATACTTCATATCTTGACCTGACTGCTTGTATACACGTCTGACTACACCAAGACTTCGTTGTGGGTTTAATGAAAATTTGTTTATCTATACATATAATAAAATAGTTGCTTATTTCCAAAAAAAGCCTAAACACTACTGGATGAATTTTAATAAAATTTTGTGAGGATCCTTTTTTCCGAAAAATATCTCATTTCCAAGAGAAAGTGGAGAAAAAGCAGTGAAAAACACAATTTCTGGTTTAAAGGTACTGAAAGAAGGATATTTCTTAAGCTCTCCTCAGCTCATTAAAGCCGGAATTCCACAAGGTAGTATTTTGGGAATGTGCCCAAGTAGCATCATGAATGAGCCCAAGTAGCATCAAACATTTACAAGACCACATAATCAATTTGGAAAAATGGTTGAAGCAATGGAAAATAAAGGTGAATGGACAAAAATGCACTCATATAACTTTCACATTGCGTAGGGACTCATGCCCCCCTATTCGCATAAATAATCAAACGATACGAATCCAAGTTAACACAGAGTTGGCAGAACCTCTACCCTCAGCTTAAATTGTAAACTTCTAGTGCACAAGTTGATCCTTAAACCAATTTAGTGTTATGGTATTCAATTATGGGGCACTGCCTCAGCTAGCAATGTTGAAAAAATTCATAGGCGCCAATATAAGATTCTACGAATGATCACAGTTGCTCCCTGGTATATCGAAAACTATAATTTCCACAAAGATCTCAAGTTTCGAAAAGTTAAATCCGAAATAGCGAAACATGCGGTAACGTATTTGAAGAAGCTTGAAACTCATCCAAATCCTTTGGCACGTAACATTCTTAATGCTCCTGGTTACATTAGTATAAAAAGAAGAGTTACTGCTTCTCTTGGCCGTACATTAGAGGGATGACCCGCAAATGATTTCAACAATCGTCTAACATACATTTTGTGTCTAGTACTGGCTGGACTTATTCATTATAAATAATTATTGTATTTTTTACCCTTTTAATAATTTAATAATTATGTTTTTTAAGCTTTATAAAAATTTTAAATTTATTTTTATATTCAAAATTTCGCTACACCATTGTGTAGTAATGAGCTAATTGGGCCTAATGTTGCTTAATGTAAATAAAACAAATTTATTACATTTTTTATCCCGACGTTTCGTCACTTTTTTGGTGACTTTTTCAAGGGATTTTCGTCTATATTTGATAAAAAAAAAAACATAATATTAATTTATATAAATACATAAACAACAATACAACTTACAATTAATTATAACTTGTTACATTTATAATTAAAACAGTGAGAACAACACTTAACAAACATTTATATCATTGCAATAATTATTACATTTATCACAATTTGTCGTTACATTAGTGCAACACTATATGTGGCGCTTAAGTTATCCGTGTCTTCTTTTTGGTTTATTGTTTTGCTAATTTTTTGTTGTATGTGTAAGCTCTCAATTATAAAACGCTTTTTCTCAACTTTTTCTTTGTCCAATATTTTAATGTGGTCAAAATCAGCTGTGTGACCTGTCTCCATTATACAGTAGCGAGAAAAAAATGCAACTCTGTGCCATATGATATTCTATCGAGACTCGATATTTATAACGGTTATCCAATTTAATTCTTCTTTTGTTTTTTGATTCGTTACATTTTAATATAATTAATGACATCAATAATTGGGGTTTGCTTTTCTTCAAACTTAATTTTTTTATATTTTTTAAAAAAAAGTGAATAAATTTGGCGAGAAAAAAAATGCAACGCAATGTATTAGAAGTTAAAGTAAGTAATCTATTGTTATCAAAATTAAAATTTAATGAAAAATTTTAAAATTATTAATTTTATAATAGAAACAACTATCACCTGATAGCAAATTTGCAATTGTCCAGGCTTTGGAAGAAGGTAAACCAATGAGCGAAGTTGCCCGTCAATTTGATGTAAATAAATCTACGGTTTGCCGAATTGCATCGCGATTCAGTCAAAGAAAAAATGTGGAAAGAAAGCCAGGAAGTGGTCGACCACGTAAATCCCTGGCCCGCCAAGACCGCCAAATGATAAAAATGTTAAAAATCGACCCACGAAAGACGGCGGTAGATGTTGTCGGCTACGCAAAAGAAGAATTAGAAGTTTCTATTGGCGTTCACACTGTCAGAAATAGATTGAAAGAGGCAAATTTGTTTGCTAGAAGACCAGCCAAGAAACCACTCATAAGTAAGGTCAATAAGAAAAAACGGCTTGACTTTGCCAGACGCTATCTCCATTGGTCAAAGGAGCAGTGGGCCAAAGTGTTGTGGAGCGATGAATCCAAATTTAATTTATTTGGCTCTGATGGCATAAAATACGTTCGCCGGCCGCCAAAACAAAGATATTCGCTCAGATATCAGTTATCAACTGTTAAACATGGCGGGGGTTCAATAATGGTGTGGGGTAAGTAATAATATTTTTATTTAAGACAACTAAGCTATTTTTTATATATTTGTAGGTGCTTTCTCACGTGATGGTGCAGGTCCCATAACCAAAATCGAGGGAACAATGAACGCTATTTAGTACTGCGAAATTTTGGAAGGGCACATGCTTCCCCATTTTCAAGAAAAAATGGCCCCAGGAAGCATATTTCAGCAGGATAATGATCCCAAACACACAAGTCGCTTAGCTCGCAAGTTCTTAAGCGACCATGATCTGCAAGTTTTGGACTGGCCTCCGCAATCTCCCGATCTCAACCCCATAGAAAACCTATGGGAGCTTGTAGATCGGGAAGTTAAGAAAAAAAAACCATCTAATTTGCAGTAATTAGAAGAAATCATAAAATTAGAATGGGAAAATGTGTCCCCTAATCTTTTCGTATCCCTAGTCGATTCCATGCCAGCCAGATTACATGCAGTAATAGCACATAAGGGCTATGCCACAAAATATTAGTTTTAAGAAAAATTTAGTAATAAGTATTAATTTAATTTAAACAAAATTTTTGTATTACAAGGTGTTGCATTTTTTTTTCTCGCGTAATCTAAGGGATATTTTTCTTAAAATGCAAAAAAAAAAATAAAATTACTCATTCTTTTAAACCCATAAATAATCACGTAGATAATTTAATAGTAACTATAGAAAAAAAGCCCAAAGTTTCAGATTAATTAGATGCATGAGTAAGTTAGGACACGATCCTGAAAATCATATGTCATCGAGTTGCATTTTTTTTCTCGCTACTGTATGTTGCGCTAATGCAGTGGATCTTTTTCCTTTATCTATGTACATCTTATGTTCACTCACTCGTGTGTGTAATGTTCTCTTTGTTGTTCCTATGTATATGAGATCGCAAGTTTGTTCTTTTGTTCCTTTGCATCTTATTTCATATATAATGTTGTTTTGTTGTAATTTGTTTATTGGTGTTTTTACATTTGTAAATATTGTCTTTAGAACTTTGTTCGGTTTGTACGCGAGACTAACTTTGTCATTTTTTATTGTTGTCATCACGCTTTTATTATCAATAAGCCCTGGTACATATTGCACACTGAAGAAAATTTTTGAATCTTTATTTTTATTATTTGATGAAGTATTTTCTTGTCTTTCTATTTTATTATATGTCGTTTCAATTAGTTTTTTAATTAATTTTGTAGGGAAACTATTGTCTTTAAGTATTTTTGTTATACGTTTAATATTCTCATTATGAAACTGGCTATCGCTTATGTTTAATGCTCTGTATATGAGATTTTTTGCAGTGTTGATAATCTGATATTTCGGTTGTGTAGAATTGAAATTCATTATTCTTCCAGAGGCAGTTTCTTTTTCGTACAAGTCAAAAGTAACTTATTTTTTGTCTAAATATGTAATAATGCCTTTTTCCTCAATTTCAACGGTGAACTGCAATGTTTTGTTCTGTGTTCTTAGGACAACAAATATAACAAAAAATTGCAGTTCACCGTTGAAAACACCAATAAACAAATTACAACAAAACAACATTATATATGAAATAAGATGCAAAGGAACAAAAGAACAAACTTGCGATCTCATATACATAGGAACAACAAAGAGAACATTACACACACGAATGAGTGAACATAAGATGGATATAGAGAGAGGAAAAAGATCCACTGCATTAGCGCAACATATAATGGAGACAGGTCACACAGCTGATTTTGACCATATTAAAATATTGGATAAAGAAAAAGTTGAGAAAAAGCGTTTCATAATTGATAGCTTATACATACAACAAAAAATTAGCAAAACAATGAACCACAAAGAAGACACGGATAACTTAAGCGCCACATATAGTGTTGCACTAATGTAACGACAAATTGTGATAAATGTAATAATTCGAGTCGTAAAGTAGCTTTGGATTGAGGAACACGTTCTCGCGTCATGGTCATTATCGTTTAAGGTCAATCAGGCCGTCCTTGTTGCTCGGTCTTCAAGTGGTTTGCGTCTCCCTCTCGCACTGGGTGATTGGCTTCCACGGTTAGCTGTACTATGTTACAGTTAATTGGTGTTTGCATTAATCACCCACGTGCAATCGTTCTGGTTATCGTATATAACCTCAGTTTTGATATTTAAATACATAATGAAAATTAATAAACGAAAAGAAAATTTTACATGACAAAAATAATAAAGCAACAAGAAAAATGAACATATTAAAGAATACTAAAATAAAGAATAATATACTTAATAAGGAAGTAAAAACCATGGTAGAAAAAAAGAAGCCTACATACATATGTTCATTGAAAAAACCAACAAAGCAATAAGCATAAGATTTTAAAAACACAAGTTGACGAGAAAAAAAGTGGATGAAACAACCTGGTGAAGACCAAATTAACACTGAAAATTTACTTAACATTAAGTAACAAGAAGAAATTAAACAATTGGATGATAGAACCTGGTGGACGACCAATTAAAACTCACAAGTGAGGATTGCAACCTCACTTTTTTGACGGGGTGTAGTACCAATAGAAATACTAAGATTGATACTGGTGGAGACCAATAATACTGTAGGAGTGGACACTGGCGAGCCTACTTCCTGTGCAAAGGTACAGGTCGGCTGGATTTTCCGGAAAAAACTCCTACTTGTTGATAGACCCTGGCAATATAACACACAAGTGTTGGCCATTTTAAATCAAAACCCCAAAAAAAAAAAATTTAATAATTAGTGCAATAATATAAATGTTTGTTAAGTGTTGTTTTCATTGTTTTAATTATAAGTGTAACAAGTTATAATTAATTTAAGTTGTATTGTTGTTTATGTATTTATATAAATTAATATTATGTTTTTTTTATCAAATATAGACGAAAATCCCTTGAAAAAGTCACCAAAAGAGTGACAAAACGTCGGGATAAAAAATGTAATAAATTTGTTTTATTTACATTAAGCAACATTAGGCCCAATTAGGCTCATTATAACAAATAAAATAATAAAACATAGGATTGGCCAATAAACTAAAGATATAAAACTTATTTTTATTATAAAACTATTTTTATTTCCTGACGATGCTACACAATGGTGTAGCGAAATATTGAATACAAAAATAAAAATAAATTTAAAATTTTTATGAAAAATACCTAAAGCTTAAAAAACATAATTCTTAAAATTATTAAGTATATTTATTTTATTTTAGATTTAAGAAATGAGTAATTATTGTGAGTTCAAATATATTGAAGGTACAATAAACAAAATACGAAAAAAATAAACCATATCTGAAGGGCTTT
The DNA here is from genome assembly GCA_949628195.1 of Phasia obesa. Lineage (NCBI taxonomy): Eukaryota > Metazoa > Arthropoda > Insecta > Diptera > Tachinidae > Phasia > Phasia obesa. The sequence goes on along the minus strand of CATIVE010000129.1, from coordinate 96,737 downwards.
AAAGTAAGAGTCTTACAATTGGTGTGGAATACTTTCAAAGCAAAATCCAGCAAAATTTTGTCAGGAGGCCCTCAACATGGCGGGCACAGCTAGTAGGTGGAAATAAATGTGTATTAGACCCTAAAAGATGTTGATTCGACATTGTTGTCTAGAAAACATAGTTTCCAATTGAGATGCATTAAAAATTCGTTGAACTCAGACCAACGAGCAGTTTCATAAATAAATTTCAAACATTTGGTGGCCTTTTTTGAAATGAAAAGGACGCAGAGATATTGCAATGATCGGAGTTTGTTAGCAAAGTAAAGCCACTTTTATATTATTTTTGTGATTTTTTTTTTTTTTTTTGTGACCAATATTATTTAAATATTTTGACAGTTAAGGCAGTAAGTAGTCTTTTGGGCTAATTATGGTCATTAAAAATTAAATGTAAATAAAACAATTTACTTCATCTTTCACTCAACGTTTCGTCGATAAGGTTGTCGACTTCTTTAGGAGCAGTTTAGATTTTATTAAATTCTGTTGAAGAAAGTTTTTCTTATACATATGTTCATATTTAAAAAATATAATTAAAGCTTGACTTACGATTTAGTTTACATCAGAATCATATATTCAGTTATCATTATTAAAATTAATGAACAGCACGACACAAAATTAAAAATAATAAATAAAATAAATAATTAAAGTAAACAAATCACAACATCAAACTAAAACTACATCACAGAACTATTACGTTTGGTGTATTGCGGGAGAATATTGCAGTTTTGTTTGGTCCTTATCTTCTTTTGTATTCAGAGCTTTCGATAAACGTTGTTGTATTCTTAGGCTCTCTAATGTATATCTCTTATTCTCTGATTTTTCTTTGTCCAGTATTTTGACGCTCTTAAAATCTATCATGTGTTTGCTTTCTTTTATATGTTGTGATAAAGCCGTCGTCTCTTTTCCCTTCCTAATATCTGCTTCATGTTCAGCCAATCTTGTACCAAGCGTTCTTTTTGTTGTTCCAACATATACTTTATTACACTGATCCTTTTCATTGCCTCGGCATGTTATTTCGTAAACTACATTATCTGTCTTTAATTTGTCTAATTTCGTCTTTTTGCTTGTAAATAAATGCCTTAGTGTGGCATTTGATTTATGTGTTATATTTACGTTCTTTGTTTCGATGATGTTTCTTAATGTTTTACTTTCTGTCAACCTCGGTGTTTATTTATTTTTGTCCCAAAGATTGTTTTTTAATTAAATTAAAATAATTCGACTTATAATTAAACATGCATTCGGGTTTACTAGAGTAGTGCTGCCAAAGTATTGAGTAGTGGGTACCGAGTATCCGATACTCGATCATTTTGGGTACTCAATACAGAAAAGTAGTTAATCGATAATATTACGGTAGTACTTTTAGAAATAAATTTATAAAAATATTTGACAACTACGACGATAAATTTCCTCTGATAGTATGTAAACGGAAGTATTGAGTACTATTGAGTACCGAATATACTAGAGTATCCATTTAATTGGATTTTGATTTTATTTGAGCAAACAATTAATCGATTTTGCAATTTAAATTTTCGTCGATTAATCAAATAAGGTTTTTAATTATTGTAATAATTCGAATTAATCACCCATATTTAAAAAATTTGTATCCAATGTTAAAAGACAACCATACAAAATGATTAATAAAATATTTTATTAATTACAACTTGTAGATGATTTTTAGAATTGTTTTATTGATTTGTAAATTTCAGTTAGAAAATTATTTTAAGTTCTTCCTCAATATGGAGAAAAAATTTTGAGCATAAATAATATGTACTGATTTCATAGCTTTTCGGTAATATAAAATATGAATTAGGTGCCCCAGTAGGCTAGTAGGTAGTATCTAGTCTATGAGTCTGGGGGTTGATTCTAAAAATGCGGTTTACTACAACGAAGATCTTCGTAAGTATGATCGATAATTAAGTTAGAATTTAATATGAATTGTTTCATAAATAGTATGATTTTTGTCGTTATGCGAATAAGGAAAGGAACGCATTTCGAAAATAACATTTTTCATGAAGTGCAAATAGTATGTACTAATTGTTTACTTTTGCACTTCAAACACAATGTAAATATGTTAGATACTTGGGCATGCATACTTTAACTGATACTTAGACACAGGGCAGTTAACAATTTATTTAAACAATACTCTGCTAAGAAGATTTAAATTGTGTAGCATATACATAAATAGTAAAAATGTTATAAAAACACGTTAGGTATTTTTTTCATATTTTATTTATTGAGCAAATAAATAAAAAAAATCAACAAGACACTACTTCAGATTTTATTAAAACTTTTTTTATTTATGTTCCTTGAATCCAAATATAATTTAAAAAAAATTTATCTCTTATATTTTGTTAGCTATACAGATATAAAAGTGGGAAAATATCGCTTTTTGCAAATGCGCTCGAGAATTAAATTTATACTAATTCCAGTTCTATAAGCGCTAGGAAGTAGAGTAATAGCTCATTTTAAAATGGATTTCATAAGCTTTAATTTGATATCAATCAAATAAAAAAATAAAAATTTTGTAACAAATTTTTTCCTGATATTTAAAAAAAAATTATAAAAATCTTTGAGATAGTGTCTTTTAATTTTTTTCAATTTATATATGTTTTTTAATGTAGCTTAGTAGGTACACCATAAAAATTTCAGAGTGGGACCATGGTGGAAGAAGTTATACAACCTACAACCTGAGGAATGCTTTCAACTTTAGAATTCAACGACCGACTATTAGCGCTATGCAGAGATCTCTATTTGGTGGTTCGCCTACAATAATATACCAAATTATATTAGAAATAAAACGAATAAATATATTTTTAGAAGAAAGCTTAAATAATTCACTTAATCTATATAATATTATATTATAATTGTAGTTAAAAGTATAAATAAAATAAATAAATAAATAAAATATAAAAAAATAATATAACATCTTGTTGAGGTACTTGTTTGTTTAAATGAAGCTGACACCATAAAAGTAAAAACAAGAAATTTAGGAAAAATTAGGCATAGCGTAATCTTGTCTTCTATCATTTTTTGTAAACGGTGTTTAAAATATCCCGCCTTAAAGTAGGCATATCGGTAAAATTCCGTATCTTCACTGCTTTTTCTCCACTTTCTCTTGAATATAAGATATTTTTGCTGAAAAAAGTGATTCCATGCAAAGTGACCCAATGAAAAATCTCCCGAAAGCATAAATATAAAATAGCATAAGAAATTTTCATACAAAATTTGGTAATATTGCATAAAAATGTTGGGTGTTTTTTTTCATAATGAAAATACCCCAAAAATATAAAAATTAATTATTTTCCAAAAACGACGAAAAAACACAAACGTTTTAATGAAAGTTCACTCATTTTTGATTAAAAGAGTGAAAAAAAATATAAGACAAAAAAACAATATATTTTTAATAAAAAATAAAATTAAAAATTTATCACGATTTAAACTGGAAACATAAGAAATTTAGCTTCTGTCTTTGCTTTTCAAGAAAAAAAATTTAAAAAATGATAAATTTACAGAAAACATTTAAAGTTGTCAAGTGCACTGCAGGGGCAAGTCTTCAAAAAGCTTCTGATTATTTACGTAAATTGTTATATTATTAAATATTTCTAGTTATAGAAATCTAACACTAAACAATAAATTAATATTTCAAATCATATTAGCAAACTACACCTAATTCTGTTTTTACACGGTGGATTGGTTCCAGAAAAATCCGTGTAAAAAAAACTAAAACTGTGTAAAAAAAGACATTGATCATATACAAAAATAGGTGATTCCTTATCTCTAAAACCTACCTATTAAAATTTGCGAAAATCGAGAATTTTTTTAAGAACAAGAAATCATGTTTATTTTTAAACATAGATATCGCACTTGATCAACATCAGGGTATTAACTCAAAATTTTCACTTTTTGCAAGAAATCAACCAACAACATCACTATCCATCTACTGTAAAAATTTCAACGTATTCTGATTACTCTTTCATCTCGAAAACCGCATATAAGACCTTTATATCAACAAAAAGGTATTATTTTTATTTCGCAATAATTGTAAAAAATTTAAAAGAAAAACAGTGTGAATATATTATTAAATGGAATTTGCTTACTATAATATGTTCGGATTTTTAAATTATCTTGAAATTTAATGACAAACAGTTTTTTACCTCTACTGAAAATTTAAAAATTTTGAGTTAATACCCTCTTGTTGATCAAGATCGTCACGTTAATTCTTAAACCACGTAAGCGCCAAGAAGTCCTTTTTCAGAAAACGAAAAAACATTAATAACTTGTTTAATATTGGTTTCAAAATATTTTTTTTTTAATATAAATTTGTTACTTACAATTAATTGTAGCCAAATCTGTCGCTTACGTGGTTTTGGCGCAAACAGCAAATTTCTGTGTGTAAAAAACATTTATTTTTGTATTTATCAAAAAAAATCTTTTAACTTTACTAAAAATGCTCCAATTGGCCTGCAACTTTCATGATTTTTTTAATCTTAAATACAAAAAACTTAGCGGTTGAGACTTTAACATTTCCAACTTAAAATATACAGCCCAATCACGAATAAAAATTCCGCAAGGGTTTTTTCTCTTTTCCAAATCCTCTTATTACGTTGAAAAATTCCTTTAGAAATTTTTGTTTTACCATCTCTGTTTTATCAACATCGAAGGGGAAAAATATTCCGCAGGAAAAAAACAGGCATTCTAAAAGCATATGTTCTTTGATTTTTTATCAAAAAATTTTCACTTACAATTAAATAGGGAGCTAAAAAGGAAATGTAAGTAGTTTTATAATTAATACAAATTTGATAAACATAAGTCACTTTTGTCAGGTGGAAAACAACAAATAAACAGCAAAGCCAACATTTGCTAGATTTAGCCATTGCTCGTGGATTTTTTAAAGGCAATAAGGAGGTGCTTGCTCGATTTTGGCAAAAAGCTATAGATGAACTTAATTCTATGGGGCCTCCATTGCCTGCATTGCTGAATGGAAAAAGGTTTGTTTGTATATTTTGGCAATTATCTACTAGTAACACAAGCTCTTAATTTTTATGAAGGTGTGGGCAGACCAAAAAAAATATGTGCGACAGAAGGCTGCACAAAACCTAAAAAATAAAAAAATCACTGGAGGGGGTCCATGCAAAGAAAAGACGTTATCCAATACAGAAGAAGCGATTTATAATCTAATTGGTATGAAAGCTTCTGTTGAAGGTGTGTCGGCAAAATGTTTTGGTATCAGTTCTTCAGAAACAGAAGACAATACAGTATTAACGGTTAAAGATTTTCATTCTTTGGACAATATACCTGACAATGGAGAGGAGACCACAGAAGCAATTAAGCCATTAACTTTCCCTAAAATAAAAAGTCCGACTTATTTGAAATCTTCAATTTACAAAAAAACTGGAGGAGAAAAAAGATTTCACTAGAAACACTGAAAATGTACTTGAAGCTGAACTGGAAATTCAAAGAGAGGTGCTGGAAAATATTAAATCTGTTGTAACAAATCAAAAGGAGTTGGAGCAAACAACAAGGAAGATATACAGATTCAATTCAATTAAAAAACCAAAGCCACTATCACTAAAACAAAAGACTTTCTTAATACTAATAAAAATGAATTGTTATTAATGTTTTTCTGTTTAAGTTATTTTTTTTATTTATTTATTAATTAGTTTTAATCGACTAGTGCCTTAAATACCACTACCATTTCTTTTCTAGATTATAGTTTATAGCGAAATAAAACAAATTGTTTAATGAAAATTTATAAAGAAAAATGTGTTTTATTCGAGAGAGTCTCCAATATTATTTCGAATAGTTTGAGCAGCGGCTTGATATTGGTTTGAAACCGTATGTGTTACATCATCATCCGGCATGCTTAAATCCGTAAAGTCGGTAGGTAGATCATTAACATTGTAATGTATGCATATGTTATGCAGGACACAACATACATTAACAATTTTAGCTGCTTTTTCAGGACAATAATGCAACTCCCTTGCAGCAAGAAGACATCTAAAACGGTTTTTTAAAACTCCATTTGTACGCTCAATTATATTTCGACATTTTGAGTGCACTTCATTAAACCTCATTTCTTTAGAACCATCTTCCGGAACCCGATGTGGGGTCAGAAGCCATGGCTCTAAAGGGTATCCCGCGTCACCTATGTGTAAAAACCATATGGTTTTAAAAATATTTAGAATTTGGTTTGCAATTAACTTAGAAAAACTTACCTAACAGCCAAAATTTATTTTCACCTTGCAAATACTTCTGCTCCAAGTGGTGCGATAATTTGGACATCAGTCCCATCAATGCAGCCGATAACTCCTGGAATTTTGTGCTTTAAGTAAAATGATAGCGCAATTTTTCGTTTTTCTTCTGTGGATTGGGGTACTTTTATCCACACAGGGCAAAAATGGCTTTGAAAGACCTCAACCACTTCAGTAAGCACTTTACTAAAAGTCGACTGTGCTAACGATACGTCGCTATCTTTACCAATTCCAGTTTGGTAACCACCTTCGGTAAAAAAACGCAAACACCCGCTTAGTTTGATTAAGGGTGAAACAGCAAACTGTTTTTTCGTACCTTCGGTGTGTCTTACCAAAACGTCTAACAAGTACCAGAATGCCGGTTTGTTTACCCGGTAGTACTTTTGAAATCTGTTATGAAATTGGATAAATTCATTAAGCAAAATTATTTGGGATGTAAGTACTTACAATGACTGAGGCAATTCAAATGGATTCGATGCTTCTCGCAAATGGCTTCTAACAATACGATGTCTACCTTCTGCAACCATCCGAAAAGCTGAAGTATGCATGTTTTTACTAATTTTTTTTTATACAACACAATAAACTGTATTTTGTTAAGAAAATATTGTACAATGTAAATAAACAAAACAGCTGTTTCCGAATTTCGATGTTGCCAACCCTTATTTTTATTTGTTTCCTGGTTATTTATGATTGCAGGAATTTTTTTAGAGGAAAATATTTTCCTTATGAACAAAATTCCGTGAGAATATTCATGATTGGGCTGATAAAGACCATTATATTTTGCATGCAAATGTCATTTGTATGGCGCTTACGAGGTTTTAAAAATAGATTTAGTTATTTTTCATACAAACTTGTTAAGATGAGAATGTAGTCTGGTGGCAAATGTTATATTCTACCATAAAAAACAAAAAAGTCAATTTCGAAAAATGTCGCTTACGTGGTTTAAGAAGAAACGCGACCATATAATGTGTATTTGCACCGTTTATTTGCATCTTTAGTGTATCATGAAGACTTAACAGATAGTTTCGTTCCAGAAATCAACGATTGCCTAATTGAATTTTAATTTTTTTATAGTTCTTACTGTGACTTCGTTTAAACCAAACATTTTGCCAAGAAATGTTAAGCCTTCTCCATTTCGAAGGCGATCTTAAATTTCAATTTTGTTTTCTAAAGAAATGGATTTACATTTTTGAAAATTTTAATTATTATTAGTCGAACTGTTTATGTATTACATACAATGAAATTTATAATCAAGCTTAAGTTCGTTTTTATTCTCTCTAAGACACCAGCACGAGCGGAATGCACATTTTCTAGACAGCCACGTCCGACATCAGCACTCTTGTATCTAATCTACTTAGGGTAGTGTTTTAGTTGTAAGCATCATCTATTTAACCAACCAAACCCAGATAAAGGAATACGAGGAAACTTGTATTCAATTATCAATCGTCAGTTAGTGAGAACGAAGTCTACCACTACCTTAAGATTCCCTCTTGGATTTACGTTGTAGTTTTTTATTTGTACTTTTCGTCTTCTTCTTGTATAGATGCATTGATAGTTCACAAAATATTAACACATTTCAATTGCTCTAATAAACTGCTTGTACACTGAACCAAAAATTTAACTAAATACTGTGAAATGGGGTCTAGAATATAAGAAAAGTAGGTTGTTATACAGCTAACAAACTTTTTAGTCAAATCTACATATTATTTTCGTAAAAAAATATTTTTTTAATTCCTTATATTGAAGAAATTTATTCAATATGACTCTTTCTTTTTGTTATTTGACAGGGTGTAAATATGATAAAAAAATAAGTTTAATTAACTAAAATTTTTAGTTAATTTTTTATAAAATTTTGTTCTTTATAAAATCTTTTCATCATTAGATAAAAATTTGTGATTATGTTGCATATTTTTATTTAATGATAACATGAAAATAAAACTGCATATCATTAACGCTTTTTCGCTTTTTTTCCTCTTTTAAGAAGAATAAACAAATAAAGCTTTTAGTTTATGTTGCGAGCATTTGATATGAAATATTTTTTAAATAAAAAAACATAAATTGAAAAATTTTCTATTTTATATGTCAATTCAAATAATTTTCCTTAAGTTAAATTTCAAGAAATTTCTTCTATTTTACAGCTCGTTTTTCATTTATATATGAGCCGTTTTCTTTGAAAGTGGTGTAATTTATTTTATTTAATATGGGGATATTTCAGGTTTTGCATTTGAATAATTTGAAAAATATATATGTATATAAATAATTATAAATAAATGATATATGTAGTATGTTATTCTAGTGCAATGTTATTTTGAAATATTAAATTGATATAAATTTATAATATAATCATATTTTAGTTTGATTAACAAACATTTATACATACTTTTAATGACTTCAAAAGGACTTACACGACTTTCAAAATCAGCAAAAAGTAAAAATCTTACATTTAGAAAATATTAACTACTAATTGAAACAAACGGATTTCTTTTTATGAAATTTTTATTAAATATGTACATACTTTAACAATAAAAATAAAAAATAACAAAATAAAAAGGCCCTATTTCAACCTTTACCATTCAACCAACGTTGTTTACACTCGTATTATTAATATATTTTAACCATTTTCATTATGATCAAGTCATGAAAATAGTCATGATGTTTTGGAGGAATGTATGGTAATAAGTCAATCATATCTGTCAATTTTTCCAATGTGATGAGCCTGGAATGATGATATAAACGTGTTAGTACTATATTTCTAAAGTTGTGTGGTTTTCCTCGTGGGGGCTATAATTAGTGCTGGCAATTTCTGCTACTTTTAATTACTCGATACTACTCAATACTTATCAATTGGGTGCGCAATAGTGCTCAATACTTTTATTTACAAAATAGAAACTAGTTGTTAAAAAAAGTTTTAATAAAGTCGTTAAATTTTTTATTTAATTTGTTTCTAAACTTATAACGTTAAAAGTATCGAGTAACTACTTTTAAGTATTGAGTACTCAAAAAAAGATAAAATACTCGGTACTTGATACCCACTACTCAAAACTTTGCCAGCAATACTAAAAATGTAGTGTTTTAAAATCCTCATTTTCACTAAATGAAGTTTTATAGAACATTGTAAGTATATAGTTTGCTTTTCATAACCCTTATCCAACATATCTTCAACCAATTTACTTCTTCACCATTGATATTTTTTTCCCTTCTTAGAATTGCATCTTCTACGGGTTTTGTGTTTATTATATTGTATAATAAACGGATAAAAGGCGAAACTCCGGAAAACTATAAAAATATTTATCATTTACAATGTTGCCACACATTTAAAAAAGAACTAAAGAAATTATGTAGTACAATTTTGAACTAAATAGTAGTATGTCTTTGAGGATAGTGGACTTACACCATTTTCAAAGTAATTATATTTGTAGCTTCATTAACTACGAAAATTTATAATGATAAAAACAATGAAAATGTTAACAGATTTTTTTGAAAAACGTTTATAAATAAAAAGTTCATAGTAAATTATATTCACTTTTATCATTAACTGGTTTTTTGTCAAAATAGACTTACACCACTTTCAAAGAAAACGGCTCATATATTAAATTTTCTTCAAAAATAAAATTAAAAAAAATTAGTAATATAAACGAAAAACTTGTCAAATCAAAGGCCAAATTGGTCATATTAACTTCTTTTAGGGAAGTAAGTTTAACTAATTTTATGGGTTGTTTTTCTTCGAATATTTTACTACTGTTTTAACAATTTTTTTTTTTTAATTTAACAGAATTTTATTTAAATTTTTATAAGTTATTCCAAGCTTTATTGAAATATGTTTTTGACAATAAAAATCTTTTTATATGAATAATATTAGTTTATATGAATAAATCGTACATAGATTTGAATAAAAATTAAGTTGATTTAACTATTTCGTTTAACTATTAAATTGATTTAACTGTCGCTAAGGTTCTACTAATTTTTTTCGTTAATATTACCTACGATTTTTGGTTCAGTGTATGCACAAAAAGGGAATTCCTCTAAGTTTTTGATATGAAAATATTTCGCGAAACTTAAATTTTACAAATATAATCTAAACCCAAATCATTTTGAATCGTGCTAAATGGAATAAATCAAAACCGTGTAAAATTTACATCCCTAAATGAAGTTAATGTGACTAATTTATCCGTTGATTTGACAAAAATTTCGTTTATTTTACTAAGTTTTTTTATTTTATTTATAAAATTCAATATATAAAAATGAAAAAAGGGCTGTAAAATAAAAGAAATTTCGTTAAATTTAAATTCAAATTAAACAAAAATTAAATTTGAGTTGACATATAAAATAAAAAATTTTTTACAGTTTATACATATTTTTTATTTTAAACTTTTGTGCAAATAAATAAATTAAGTTTGCGGTCAATTTCGGCGTGTTGTTTAAAATAAAAACTAAACGAATAAATATCTCGTGCAAATATTGGTACTACGGTTTTGTGGACAATTACAAAAAAATACATTAAACTACAATCAAATGCTCTCAATGTAAACTGAAAGCCTTATTCGTTTATTCCTCTTAAAAGAGGAATAAAATTTATAAGGCATTAATGTATGCTTTCAGACTATGTTTCATTTTCAGATTATGGTAAAGACTTTTATCTGATAAAGGTTATTTAAATCTAAAGAATAAAAAAATTAACTAATAATTTTAGTTAACTTAACTAAATATTTTCATAATTACACCCTATTAAACAACGAAATAAAATAGTCATATTGAAGAAATTTCTTCAATATAAGGAATGTAAAAAGATATATTAGCTGCACCATTTTATATAGCTCCTTTTTATGATCGCCCCCATATTTGCACTGTAGCGCCACCATTATGTCGTCATAATTATTTCTGCAGCTAGATGGCAGGCTTTCGAGGACTTCTGCTGCAGGTCCTTTAGTGCCAGAATCAGCTCAATGGCTTTCTCCTCATTGCTCCATACATTTTTACTGGCCACTGTTTCAAACTAAAATTTGAAGACATTGAATGGGTATGGTGCCATCGAAACTAGGAGCTTTTACCCGGTTTGTATTTTCAGAAACTACTCATACTAGACCTTCTCTTATTTCAAGGCTCATAATTTTGTTTTCGAGCTCCTGTAGTTTCTCGTCGACGTTCTTTACCTGGACCTGGACTCCACTTATTTCCAAATGATTTACTTTTCTTTCTAGGCCGGATAGTTTTTCATCGAACTTGCTGACCTTGATTTCTACGTCATCTCAGAAACTTCCTGTACCTTCTCGTTAACTTTTTCTAGTTTCTCACTGTTAGCCTTAGAAGCTTCCTGTACTTCACCTCTTACTTCAGCTAACAGTTTTTCGCTGTTTGCTCTAGAAGATTCCTGAACTTTTCTCCATCATAGCGGCAAACATCGTATTGAAGTCCATGCTACTTGCTGTTATTGTTTCACGGCTACATACCTCTGTCACCTCTTTTTCATCGAACTTATAAGCGCCAATGTCCATGCCACGACGCTTGAATTCATCTATGAGCCTCTTCTGCAGTTCTGTTTTGTTACCTGCTGGTGGCAAATCCAGCTTTCTCGACTCCTTTTTAAGGTGCTCCATTTTAAGTTCTTCAAATTTAAATGTTATTTATTATTTTATTTTTTTAAGTTATTTTATTTTACAATTTCACTTCTGTCGCCAATTGTTACGTTTTTCCTTTTTTGGGTTCTTTTAATTGCAAAATGAATACACACTGTTATTACTTCTTTGCATCCGCAATGGCATGGTCGAAAGATTCAACCGAACTCTTGAGGAGTACCTAAGAAGTGGTAACCGCACACCGGAGGGATTGGGATGAGCATATATCAACATTTGTTGGCGTACAGATCAGCTGTTCAGATTTAGAGTTTGGTGTTAAGCCAACATCGGCGGAGAAAGACGGCGCAAACTCTCTTGAGGCACAAATCAACAAAAGAAGGTCAGACATGACCGATCTGCCAATTTTGAGGGATTTAACGAGAGACAAATCGTTCTACTTTTCAACCCAAACTGCAAACACATTGGGATGGACATTATAAAAATATAAACCGGCAAAACTTCGTGGTTTACAGGATACAAAACTTCAAGATCAAAAATGAAAGTTGGCGCTTGGGGCGGCTAGCCAAATATCGAAAAGGTACATCTGTTCCTGTTCGGGACCAACAGGCTTTAGAAGGTGGTAGTGTTACGAAGGAAGAATTTATTCTGTTATAATTTTGTATGTAAAACTTTCTTACAATAATGGTTGTTGTTGATGATAGTTGTTGATAGTTGTTGTTGATGATCTTCCTAGAAATAGCTCATATGCAAACATTAACATACAAAAATATACAAAACAGATATAAAATGAGTAGCGCATAGAGACACGCACATTAAACAAGTACAAAATAAACACGCCCTCTCTCTTCAGCAGAAATGTAAACACGTATTTACATAGCCATTGCTGCCAGATTTGACGATTTATCGTCATTTTGACTGTTTTGGGTCCTAAAAATGACATGGTGACGATGGGACGATTTATACCCTAATTTTGACGATTTCAAATAATTCAAGTTTGCAACATATATTTGTACTATTAAAGCAAACTTAAACTCAGCACAGCTCTTGAAAATAATAACAATAACTTGTTTATAATAAAATGTGTCTGTCGACACATTGGCGTTTTGATCTTCTTACACTTTTCTTCCATCATCGGTAGAAACTTTGACAAGGAATATATACAATTATTTGTCAAATAGTCAGAAGAGGTGCAACTAATTTGACAATATTTAAAGTCTATTCGAAATAAAAAAATATATATTTTTTATTTGCTGCAAACATTGATACCGCTAAGTTGATTAATTTAAGTTGAGTAATTTAAATTCAATAAATAAAAGGTACCCAAGTTTTCTAAAATATATTTTAGCAATTACACATACACAACCATATAAATACAATTTTTCAATTGGAGAGTAGAAAAAAGTTGGTTTTCTGAAGTTATAAAAGAAGTTTCCTATTTTGTTTAAAAAAGATAAGGAGCTAGAAACTGAGTTCAGGGAACTAAAATTATAAGACCTAAAATATATTCCTGATAAAAATATAAACTTATTCTATTTTTGAAAAAAATATCAGATGCAATTAATAAATTCTAGTCTTTTGTTTCGCGATTTGAATAAATTTATGAAAAAAATCTTTGTTTTAACACATTCTATTTAAAAGTATTAAAAATCATTCGTTCTATTAACATGTGATTTTATTGTCAATTCTAATTGGATATAATTTATAAGAATGTTTTTTAGGGTTCCGTACCCTATTGTTATCGCTACAATGTCTGTCCGTCTGTCAGCGTCTTTTATCTCTGGAACCGTAATAGGTAGACTCTTGAAATTTTCACAGATGATGTATAGCTGTTGCCGCTATAGCAACAAATACTAAAACTTATAGGGTGTTCCGATAGGGAGGTGTTATTCACGAATATGTGTTTTTTCTTGAACTGTAGGAGGCATAGACTCAAGATTTAAAAACAGTAATTAAAACTTAGTTCGCTATATAAACAAGTATAAAAAAATAAACATAAAAATTAAAGGGTGTTTCGGTAGTGGTGTGATTTTCATGTATAAGGCATAAGTTTTGAGCCATAATAGGTAGACGCTTGAAATTTTCACAGAAGGTGTATAGCTTTGGCCGCTATAGTAACAAATACTAAAACCTATAGGGTGTTCCGATAGAGAGGTGTTATTCACGAATAAGTGTTTATTTCTTGAACTGTAGGAGGCATAGTCTCAAGATTTAAAAACAGTAATTAAAACTTAATTCGCTATATAAACAAGTATACAAAATAAGCCTAAAAATTAAAGGGTCTTCCGATAGTGATGTGATTTGCATGTATAAGGACTAAGTTTTGAACCATAATAGGTAGAAGCTTGAAATTTTCACAGAAGGTGTATAACTGTAGCCGCTATAGTAGCAAGTTCTAAAACTTATAGGGTGTTCCGATAGAGAGGTGTTATCCACGAATATCTGCTTATTTCTGAAGCCGTAGGTGGAATACTCTAAAAATATGCAAGCAGTAATAAAAATTAAGTTCGCTATATAAACATGTCTAAAAAAATAAACCTAAAAATTAAAGGGTATTTCGATAGTGGTGTGATTTGCATGTATAATGCCTAAGTTGTGATACATAATAGGTAGACTCTTGAAATTTTTACAGAAGGTGTATAACTGTGGCCACTATAGCAATAAAAACTAAAACTTATCGGGTGTTCCGAAAGTAGGGTGTTATTTGCCTTTATGTCTTTATTTCTTGAGTTATAGGAGGCAACCACTTAAAATTTGCAGACAGTAATTAACACTATGTTCGCTTTCTAAACAAGTGTATAAAATTAAACCTTAAAATTAAAGGGTGTTCCGAGAGTGACGTGCTTTGCGTGTACATGGCCTAAGGTTTGAACGATAATAAGTAGACTCTTGAAGTTTTTACAGGAGGCTTATTACTATGGAAACTATAACAAATCATAAAAATTAAAGGGTGTTCCGACAGTGTTGTGATTCTCATGTATAACGCCTTATTTCTTGAACCGTAAGTAGATTCTTAAAATTTTGTACAGGAGATATTTTGCCACGGGCGATATGACAATTACTAAAAATTAAAGGATGTTCCGACAATGACATGTTTTTCACGTGACTTAATTTTTTAATCGTAATAGGTAAACTCTTGATATATTCATAGAAAAAATATTTCCACGGCCGTTATAACAAAATTAAAGGGTGTTCCGAGATAGACATGATTTTTACTTAAATAGCCTTATTTTTCGAACCGTATTAGGTAGACTCTTGAATTATTTACAGTCGATGTTGTACTTCGGCCGCTGTAACAATTGCTAATTACTAACGGGTGATCCATAAGTGACATGTTTTTCACGTATATTACCTTATTTTTTGAACCGCAATAGGTAGGCCTGATATTTTTATAGAAAGTGTATTACCATGGCCGTTATAACAACAATTCCTAAAATTTAAAGGGTGTTCCAATAGCGATGCAATTTTCGCGAATATGACTTTGATTTTAAAAATAAAGGGTGCCCCATAAGACATGAAAAAGTTAACAACTTTAATTTAGAAAGGACTACTAAACATAGTATGGAACCCTAAATGTGTGAGACTGACTCGCACTTGACTGATTTATTTATTAACAAAATTTGTTGATTTAAGAGTTTGTTTTGTTATGGTTTGCCTTTAATAAAATATGTTTTATTGGTAAAATAAAGCGTTTTTTGTTTGACGTTTTTATGACGATTTCAATAAGCTATTTTGACGATAATGACGATTTTTCCCAAAAATACTACGATATTCCCTCTAAAAAATTAGGCAGTCGTTTGTTGGTAATCGCATCATTTAAGAATGGCTGCATCGATTTGGCCAATTTTTTTACATTTTCATAATAATTCAACTTAGGTTTTTACGGAAAGAAAAATTTTCGCCCACTTTTTAAGTAGCTAGAGAACTATAATGGGTACTTCTTTGAAATGTACCACCCGTAACGCCCGTATTAATACATAGATTAGCGAAACACAGTCTGTATTGAAATAGAGGGAGTGGTACCTCCCATACAAAAAAATTAGTATTGTGTACCTAGAGGACTACAACAGGAAGAGTCTTGAAGAGCTTGAAGATTGGATTAGTTCGATGGGCGTGGTAGCTCCCATAAAAAGTGAAAAAACATGATCATGCACCCAGAGAACTACAATAGGTAGAGTCACACCCTAGCATATAGACTAGATTAGGATAGTAACTCCCATAAAAAGTAAGATATTGTTATCGTGTTATTACGCATAGTCTAGCAGATTGGATGGGAGCAGTGGGCGTCGTACCTTGCATGTAAACTGAAACAGTTTTGTAGTGAGAACAGCGTGCGTTTTCTAGTTAAAGGTTAGCCGTACTTTTCTTCCAAGTATTAATTGTATTTTTTTATAGATGGGTGTAGCAAAGCGCACCGGGATTGTCAGTCTTAAATAAATCTTATATTTATATATAAATAGGCTAAGACAAGAAGTTGTATCCTTTTTTCGCCATCACCTCTAACTGGTCGGTCTATTACTAAATGAATACGATTGCTGCTGTAAATTAATCTTGAACTATTTTGATGAACTTTCATCTATAGCTTAGATGGAATTTCTTGATATGAGAAGTTGTAATCAACATCAATAGTAATAATAACAGCATGCCACATTCTTTCAAACGCCTTGGAAATGATCAAAAGTTTTAGCACGAATAAATTTTTCCGTTTTTGTTTCTACGTCAGATATTGAATACTTCATATCTTGACCTGACTGCTTGTATACACGTCTGACTACACCAAGACTTCGTTGTGGGTTTAATGAAAATTTGTTTATCTATACATATAATAAAATAGTTGCTTATTTCCAAAAAAAGCCTAAACACTACTGGATGAATTTTAATAAAATTTTGTGAGGATCCTTTTTTCCGAAAAATATCTCATTTCCAAGAGAAAGTGGAGAAAAAGCAGTGAAAAACACAATTTCTGGTTTAAAGGTACTGAAAGAAGGATATTTCTTAAGCTCTCCTCAGCTCATTAAAGCCGGAATTCCACAAGGTAGTATTTTGGGAATGTGCCCAAGTAGCATCATGAATGAGCCCAAGTAGCATCAAACATTTACAAGACCACATAATCAATTTGGAAAAATGGTTGAAGCAATGGAAAATAAAGGTGAATGGACAAAAATGCACTCATATAACTTTCACATTGCGTAGGGACTCATGCCCCCCTATTCGCATAAATAATCAAACGATACGAATCCAAGTTAACACAGAGTTGGCAGAACCTCTACCCTCAGCTTAAATTGTAAACTTCTAGTGCACAAGTTGATCCTTAAACCAATTTAGTGTTATGGTATTCAATTATGGGGCACTGCCTCAGCTAGCAATGTTGAAAAAATTCATAGGCGCCAATATAAGATTCTACGAATGATCACAGTTGCTCCCTGGTATATCGAAAACTATAATTTCCACAAAGATCTCAAGTTTCGAAAAGTTAAATCCGAAATAGCGAAACATGCGGTAACGTATTTGAAGAAGCTTGAAACTCATCCAAATCCTTTGGCACGTAACATTCTTAATGCTCCTGGTTACATTAGTATAAAAAGAAGAGTTACTGCTTCTCTTGGCCGTACATTAGAGGGATGACCCGCAAATGATTTCAACAATCGTCTAACATACATTTTGTGTCTAGTACTGGCTGGACTTATTCATTATAAATAATTATTGTATTTTTTACCCTTTTAATAATTTAATAATTATGTTTTTTAAGCTTTATAAAAATTTTAAATTTATTTTTATATTCAAAATTTCGCTACACCATTGTGTAGTAATGAGCTAATTGGGCCTAATGTTGCTTAATGTAAATAAAACAAATTTATTACATTTTTTATCCCGACGTTTCGTCACTTTTTGGGTGACTTTTTCAAGGGATTTTCGTCTATATTTGATAAAAAAAAAAAACATAATATTAATTTATATAAATACATAAACAACAATACAACTTACAATTAATTATAACTTGTTACATTTATAATTAAAACAGTGAGAACAACACTTAACAAACATTTATATCATTGCAATAATTATTACATTTATCACAATTTGTCGTTACATTAGTGCAACACTATATGTGGCGCTTAAGTTATCCGTGTCTTCTTTTTGGTTTATTGTTTTGCTAATTTTTTGTTGTATGTGTAAGCTCTCAATTATAAAACGCTTTTTCTCAACTTTTTCTTTGTCCAATATTTTAATGTGGTCAAAATCAGCTGTGTGACCTGTCTCCATTATACAGTAGCGAGAAAAAAATGCAACTCTGTGCCATATGATATTCTATCGAGACTCGATATTTATAACGGTTATCCAATTTAATTCTTCTTTTGTTTTTTGATTCGTTACATTTTTTTATAATTAATGACATCAATAATTGGGGTTTGCTTTTTTTCAAACTTAATTTTTTTATATTTTTTAAAAAAAAGTGAATAAATTTGGCGAGAAAAAAAATGCAACGCAATGTATTAGAAGTTAAAGTAAGTAATCTATTGTTATCAAAATTAAAATTTAATGAAAAATTTTAAAATTATTAATTTTATAATAGAAACAACTATCACCTGATAGCAAATTTGCAATTGTCCAGGCTTTGGAAGAAGGTAAACCAATGAGCGAAGTTGCCCGTCAATTTGATGTAAATAAATCTACGGTTTGCCGAATTGCATCGCGATTCAGTCAAAGAAAAAATGTGGAAAGAAAGCCAGGAAGTGGTCGACCACGTAAATCCCTGGCCCGCCAAGACCGCCAAATGATAAAAATGTTAAAAATCGACCCACGAAAGACGGCGGTAGATGTTGTCGGCTACGCAAAAGAAGAATTAGAAGTTTCTATTGGCGTTCACACTGTCAGAAATAGATTGAAAGAGGCAAATTTGTTTGCTAGAAGACCAGCCAAGAAACCACTCATAAGTAAGGTCAATAAGAAAAAACGGCTTGACTTTGCCAGACGCTATCTCCATTGGTCAAAGGAGCAGTGGGCCAAAGTGTTGTGGAGCGATGAATCCAAATTTAATTTATTTGGCTCTGATGGCATAAATTACGTTCGCCGGCCGCCAAAACAAAGATATTCGCTCAGATATCAGTTATCAACTGTTAAACATGGCGGGGGTTCAATAATGGTGTGGGGTAAGTAATAATATTTTTATTTAAGACAACTAAGCTATTTTTTATATATTTGTAGGTGCTTTCTCACGTGATGGTGCAGGTCCCATAACCAAAATCGAGGGAACAATGAACGCTATTTAGTACTGCGAAATTTTGGAAGGGCACATGCTTCCCCATTTTCAAGAAAAAATGGCCCCAGGAAGCATATTTCAGCAGGATAATGATCCCAAACACACAAGTCGCTTAGCTCGCAAGTTCTTAAGCGACCATGATGTGCAAGTTTTGGACTGGCCTCCGCAATCTCCCGATCTCAATCCCATAGAAAACCTATGGGAGCTTGTAGATCGGGAAGTTAAGAAAAAAAAACCATCTAATTTGCAGTAATTAGAAGAAATCATAAAATTAGAATGGGAAAATGTGTCCCCTAATCTTTTCGTATCCCTAGTCGATTCCATGCCAGCCAGATTACATGCAGTAATAGCACATAAGGGCTATGCCACAAAATATTAGTTTTAAGAAAAATTTAGTAATAAGTATTAATTTAATTTAAACAAAATTTTTGTATTACAAGGTGTTGCATTTTTTTTTCTCGCGTAATCTAAGGGATATTTTTCTTAAAATGCAAAAAAAAAATAAAATTACTCATTCTTTTAAACCCATAATCACGTAGATAATTTAATAGTAACTATAGAAAAAAAGCCCAAAGTTTCAGATTAATTAGATGCATGAGTAAGTTAGGACACGATCCTGAAAATCATATGTCATCGAGTTGCATTTTTTTTCTCGCTACTGTATGTTGCGCTAATGCAGTGGATCTTTTTCCTCTATCTATGTACATCTTATGTTCACTCACTCGTGTGTGTAATGTTCTCTTTGTTGTTCCTATGTATATGAGATCGCAAGTTTGTTCTTTTGTTCCTTTGCATCTTATTTCATATATAATGTTGTTTTGTTGTAATTTGTTTATTGGTGTTTTTACATTTGTAAATATTGTCTTTAGAACTTTGTTAGGTTTGTACGCGAGGCTAACTTTGTCATTTTTTATTGTTGTCATCACGCTTTTATTATCAATAAGCCCTGGTACATATTGCACACTGAAGAAAATTTTTGAATCTTTATTTTTATTATTTGATGAAGTATTTTCTTGTCTTTCTATTTTATTATATGTCGTTTCAATTAGTTTTTTAATTAATTTTGTAGGGAAACTATTGTCTTTAAGTATTTTTGTTATACGTTTAATATTCTCATTATGAAACTGGCTATCGCTTATGTTTAATGCTCTGTATATGAGATTTTTTGCAGTGTTGATAATCTGATATTTCGGTTGTGTAGAATTGAAATTCATTATTCTTCCAGAGGCAGTTTCTTTTTCGTACAAGTCAAAAGTAACGGTATTATTTATCCTGCTTATTTTTTGTCTAAATATGTAATAATGCCTTTTTCCTCAATTTCAACGGTGAACTGCAATGTTTTGTTCTGTGTTCTTAGGACAACAAATATAACAAAAAATTGCAGTTCACCGTTGAAAACACCAATAAACAAATTACAACAAAACAACATTATTTATGAAATAAGATGCAAAGGAACAAAAGAACAAACTTGCGATCTCATACACATAGGAACAACAAAGAGAACATTACACACACGAATGAGTGAACATAAGATGGATATAGAGAGAGGAAAAAGATCCACTGCATTAGCGCAACATATAATGGAGACAGGTCACACAGCTGATTTTGACCATATTAAAATATTGGATAAAGAAAAAGTTGAGAAAAAGCGTTTCATAATTGATAGCTTATACATACAAGAAAAAATTAGCAAAACAATGAACCACAAAGAAGACACGGATAACTTAAGCGCCACATATAGTGTTGCACTAATGTAACGACATGGTCATTATCGTTTAAGGTCAATCAGGCCGTCCTTGTTGCTCGGTCTTCAAGTGGTTTGCGTCTCCCTCTCGCACTGGGTGATTGGCTTCCACGGTTAGCTGTACTATGTTACAGTTAATTGGTGTTTGCATTAATCACCCACGTGCAATCGTTCTGGTTATCGTATATAACCTCAGTTTTGATATTTAAATACATAATGAAAATTAATAAACGAAAAGAAAATTTTACATGACAAAAATAATAAAGCAACAAGAAAAATGAACATACTAAAGAAAACTAAAATAAAGAATAATATACTTAATAAGGAAGTAAAAACCATGGTAGAAAAAAAGAAGCCTACATACATATGTTCATTGAAAAAACCAACAAAGCAATAAGCATAAGATTTTAAAAACACAAGTTGACGAGAAAAAAAGTGGATGAAACAACCTGGTGAAGACCAAATTAACACTGAAAATTTACTTAACATTAAGTAACAAGAAGAAATTAAACAATTGGATGATAGAACCTGGTGGACGACCAATTAAAACTCACAAGTGAGGATTGTAACCTCACTTTTTTGACGGGGTGTAGTACCAATAGAAATACTAAGATTGATACTGGTGGAGACCAATAATACTGTAGGAGTGGACACTGGCGAGCCTACTTCCTGTGCAAAGGTACAGGTCGGCTGGATTTTCCGGAAAAAACTCCTACTTGTTGATAGACCCTGGCAATATAACACACAAGTGTTGGCCATTTTAAATCAAAACCCCAAAAAAAAAAAAAATTAATAATTAGTGCAATAATATAAATGTTTGTTAAGTGTTGTTTTCATTGTTTTAATTATAAGTGTAACAAGTTATAATTAATTTAAGTTGTATTGTTGTTTATGTATTTATATAAATTAATATTATGTTTTTTTTATCAAATATAGACGAAAATCCCTTGAAAAAGTCACCAAAAGAGTGACAAAACGTCGGGATAAAAAATGTAATAAATTTGTTTTATTTACATTAAGCAACATTAGGCCCAATTAGGCTCATTATAACAAATAAAATAATAAAACATAGGATTGGCCAATAAACTAAAGATATAAAACTTATTTTTATTATAAAACTATTTTTATTTCCTGACGATGCTACACAATGGTGTAGCGAAATATTGAATACAAAAATAAAAATAAATTTAAAATTTTTATGAAAAATACCTAAAGCTTAAAAAACATAATTCTTAAAATTATTAAGTATATTTATTTTATTTTAGATTTAAGAAATGAGTAATTATTGTGAGTTCAAATATATTGAAGGTACAATAAACAAAATACGAAAAAAATAAACCATATCTGAAGGGCTTTAAAGTAAGAGTCTTACAATTGGTGTGGAATACTTTCAAAGCAAAATCCAGCAAAATTTTGTCAGGAGGCCCTCAACATGGCGGGCACAGCTAGTAGGTGGAAATAAATGTGTATTAGACCCTAAAAGATGTTGATTCGACATTGTTGTCTAGAAAACATAGTTTCCAATTGAGATGCATTAAAAATTCGTTGAACTCAGACCAACGAGCAGTTTCATAAATAAATTTCAAACATTTGGTGGCCTTTTTTGAAATGAAAAGGACGCAGAGATATTGCAATGATCGGAGTTTGTTAGCAAAGTAAAGCCAC
Source organism: Phasia obesa (assembly GCA_949628195.1). NCBI lineage: Eukaryota > Metazoa > Arthropoda > Insecta > Diptera > Tachinidae > Phasia > Phasia obesa. Next base: position 74,210 of record CATIVE010000129.1, on the reverse strand, counting down.
TTTTATATTATTTTTGTGATTTTTTTTTTTTTTTTTGTGACCAATATTATTTAAATATTTTGACAGTTAAGGCAGTAAGTAGTCTTTTGGGCTAATTATGGTCATTAAAAATTAAATGTAAATAAAACAATTTACTTCATCTTTCACTCAACGTTTCGTCGATAAGGTTGTCGACTTCTTTAGGAGCAGTTTAGATTTTATTAAATTCTGTTGAAGAAAGTTTTTCTTATACATATGTTCATATTTAAAAAATATAATTAAAGCTTGACTTACGATTTAGTTTACATCAGAATCATATATTCAGTTATCATTATTAAAATTAATGAACAGCACGACACAAAATTGAAAATAATAAATAAAATAAATAATTAAAGTAAACAAATCACAACATCAAACTAAAACTACATCACAGAACTATTACGTTTGGTGTATTGCGGGAGAATATTGCAGTTTTGTTTGGTCCTTATCTTCTTTTGTATTCAGAGCTTTCGATAAACGTTGTTGTATTCTTAGGCTCTCTAATGTATATCTCTTATTCTCTGATTTTTCTTTGTCCAGTATTTTGACGCTCTTAAAATCTATCATGTGTTTGCTTTCTTTTATATGTTGTGATAAAGCCGTCGTCTCTTTTCCCTTCCTAATATCTGCTTCATGTTCAGCCAATCTTGTACCAAGCGTTCTTTTTGTTGTTCCAACATATACTTTATTACACTGATCCTTTTCATTGCCTCGGCATGTTATTTCGTAAACTACATTATCTGTCTTTAATTTGTCTAATTTCGTATTTTTGCTTGTAAATAAATGCCTTAGTGTGGCATTTGATTTATGTGTTATATTTACGTTCTTTGTTTCGATGATGTTTCTTAATGTTTTACTTTCTGTCAACCTCGGTGTTTATTTATTTTTGTCCCAAAGATTGTTTTTTAATTAAATTAAAATAATTCGACTTATAATTAAACATGCATTCGGGTTTACTAGAGTAGTGCTGCCAAAGTATTGAGTAGTGGGTACCGAGTATCCGATACTCGATCATTTTGGGTACTCAATACAGAAAAGTAGTTAATCGATAATATTACGGTAGTACTTTTAGAAATAAATTTATAAAAATATTTGACAACTACGACGATAAATTTCCTCTGATAGTATGTAAACGGAAGTATTGAGTACTATTGAGTACCGAATATACTAGAGTATCCATTTAATTGGATTTTGATTTTATTTGAGCAAACAATTAATCGATTTTGCAATTTAAATTTTCGTCGATTAATCAAATAAGGTTTTTAATTATTGTAATAATTCGAATTAATCACCCATATTTAAAAAATTTGTATCCAATGTTAAAAGACAACCATACAAAATGATTAATAAAATATTTTATTAATTACAACTTGTAGATGATTTTTAGAATTGTTTTATTGATTTGTAAATTTCAGTTAGAAAATTATTTTAAGTTCTTCCTCAATATGGAGAAAAAATTTTGAGCATAAATAATATGTACTGATTTCATAGCTTTTCGGTAATATAAAATATGAATTAGGTGCCCCAGTAGGCTAGTAGGTAGTATCTAGTCTATGAGTCTGGGGGTTGATTCTAAAAATGCGGTTTACTACAACGAAGATCTTCGTAAGTATGATCGATAATTAAGTTAGAATTTAATATGAATTGTTTCATAAATAGTATGATTTTTGTCGTTATGCGAATAAGGAAAGGAACGCATTTCGAAAATAACATTTTTCATGAAGTGCAAATAGTATGTACTAATTGTTTACTTTTGCACTTCAAACACAATGTAAATATGTTAGATACTTGGGCATGCATACTTTAACTGATACTTAGACACAGGGCAGTTAACAATTTATTTAAACAATACTCTGCTAAGAAGATTTAAATTGTGTAGCATATACATAAATAGTAAAAATGTTATAAAAACACGTTAGGTATTTTTTTCATATTTTATTTATTGAGCAAATAAATAAAAAAATCAACAAGACACTACTTCAGATTTTATTAAAACTTTTTTTATTTATGTTCCTTGAATCCAAATATAATTTAAAAAAATTTATCTCTTATATTTTGTTAGCTATACAGATATAAAAGTGGGAAAATATCGCTTTTTGCAAATGCGCTCGAGAATTAAATTTATACTAATTCCAGTTCTATAAGCGCTAGGAAGTAGAGTAATAGCTCATTTTAAAATGGATTTCATAAGCTTTAATTTGATATCAATCAAATAAAAAAATACAAATTTTGTAACAAATTTTTTCCTGATATTTAAAAAAAAATTATAAAAATCTTTGAGATAGTGTCTTTTAAATTTTTTCAATTTATATATGTTTTTTAATGTAGCTTAGTAGGTACACCATAAAAATTTCAGAGTGGGACCATGGTGGAAGAAGTTATACAACCTACAACCTGAGGAATGCTTTCAACTTTAGAATTCAACGACCGACTATTAGCGCTATGCAGAGATCTCTATTTGGTGGTTCGCCTACAATAATATACCAAATTATATTAGAAATAAAACGAATAAATATATTTTTAGAAGAAAGCTTAAATAATTCACTTAATCTATATAATATTATATTATAATTGTAGTTAAAAGTATAAATAAAATATAAAAAAATAATATAACATCTTGTTGAGGTACTTGTTTGTTTAAATGAAGCTGACACCATAAAAGTAAAAACAAGAAATTTAGGAAAAATTAGGCATAGCGTAATCTTGTCTTCTATCATTTTTTGTAAACGGTGTTTAAAATATCCCGCCTTAAAGTAGGCATATCGGTAAAATTCCGTATCTTCACTGCTTTTTCTCCACTTTCTCTTGAATATAAGATATTTTTGCTGAAAAAAGTGATTCCATGCAAAGTGACCCAATGAAAAATCTCCCGAAAGCATAAATATAAAATAGCATAAGAAATTTTCATACAAAATTTGGTAATATTGCATAAAAATGTTGGGTGTTTTTTTTCATAATGAAAATACCCCAAAAATATAAAAATTAATTATTTTCCAAAAACGACGAAAAAACACAAACGTTTTAATGAAAGTTCACTCATTTTTGATTAAAAGAGTGAAAAAAAATATAAGACAAAAAAACAATATATTTTTAATAAAAAATAAAATTAAAAATTTATCACGATTTAAACTGGAAACATAAGAAATTTAGCTTCTGTCTTTGCTTTTCAAGAAAAAAAATTTAAAAAATGATAAATTTACAGAAAACATTTAAAGTTGTCAAGTGCACTGCAGGGGCAAGTCTTCAAAAAGCTTCTGATTATTTACGTAAATTGTTATATTATTAAATATTTCTAGTTATAGAAATCTAACACTAAACAATAAATTAATATTTCAAATCATATTAGCAAACTACACCTAATTCTGTTTTTACACGGTGGATTGGTTCCAGAAAAATCCGTGTAAAAAAAACTAAAACTGTGTAAAAAAAGACATTGATCATATACAAAAATAGGTGATTCCTTATCTCTAAAACCTACCTATTAAAATTTGCGAAAATCGAGAATTTTTTTAAGAACAAGAAATCATGTTTATTTTTAAACATAGATATCGCACTTGATCAACATCAGGGTATTAACTCAAAATTTTCACTTTTTGCAAGAAATCAACCAACAACATCACTATCCATCTACTGTAAAAATTTCAACGTATTCTGATTACTCTTTCATCTCGAAAACCGCATATAAGACCTTTATATCAACAAAAAGGTATTATTTTTATTTCGCAATAATTGTAAAAAATTTAAAAGAAAAACAGTGTGAATATATTATTAAATGGAATTTGCTTACTATAATATGTTCGGATTTTTAAATTATCTTGAAATTTAATGACAAACAGTTTTTTACCTCTACTGAAAATTTAAAAATTTTGAGTTAATACCCTCTTGTTGATCAAGATCGTCACGTTAATTCTTAAACCACGTAAGCGCCAAGAAGTCCTTTTTCAGAAAACGAAAAAACATTAATAACTTGTTTAATATTGGTTTCAAAATATTTTTTTTTTAATATAAATTTGTTACTTACAATTAATTGTAGCCAAATCTGTCGCTTACGTGGTTTTGGCGCAAACAGCAAATTTCTGTGTGTAAAAAACATTTATTTTTGTATTTATCAAAAAAAATCTTTTAACTTTACTAAAAATGCTCCAATTGGCCTGCAACTTTCATGATTTTTTTAATCTTAAATACAAAAAACTTAGCGGTTGAGACTTTAACATTTCCAACTTAAAATATACAGCCCAATCACGAATAAAAATTCCGCAAGGGTTTTTTCTCTTTTCCAAATCCTCTTATTACGTTGAAAAATTCCTTTAGAAATTTTTGTTTTACCATCTCTGTTTTATCAACATCGAAGGGGAAAAATATTCCGCAGGAAAAAAACAGGCATTCTAAAAGCATATGTTCTTTGATTTTTTATCAAAAAATTTTCACTTACAATTAAATAGGGAGCTAAAAAGGAAATGTAAGTAGTTTTATAATTAATACAAATTTGATAAACATAAGTCACTTTTGTCAGGTGGAAAACAACAAATAAACAGCAAAGCCAACATTTGCTAGATTTAGCCATTGCTCGTGGATTTTTTAAAGGCAATAAGGAGGTGCTTGCTCGATTTTGGCAAAAAGCTATAGATGAACTTAATTCTATGGGGCCTCCATTGCCTGCATTGCTGAATGGAAAAAGGTTTGTTTGTATATTTTGGCAATTATCTACTAGTAACACAAGCTCTTAATTTTTATGAAGGTGTGGGCAGACCAAAAAAAATATGTGCGACAGAAGGCTGCACAAAACCTAAAAAATAAAAAAATCACTGGAGGGGGTCCATGCAAAGAAAAGACGTTATCCAATACAGAAGAAGCGATTTATAATCTAATTGGTATGAAAGCTTCTGTTGAAGGTGTGTCGGCAAAATGCTTTGGTATCAGTTCTTCAGAAACAGAAGACAATACAGTATTAACGGTTAAAGATTTTCATTCTTTGGACAATATACCTGACAATGGAGAGGAGACCACAGAAGCAATTAAGCCATTAACTTTCCCTAAAATAAAAAGTCCGACTTATTTGAAATCTTCAATTTACAAAAAAACTGGAGGAGAAAAAAGATTTCACTAGAAACACTGAAAATGTACTTGAAGCTGAACTGGAAATTCAAAGAGAGGTGCTGGAAAATATTAAATCTGTTGTAACAAATCAAAAGGAGTTGGAGCAAACAACAAGGAAGATATACAGATTCAATTCAATTAAAAAACCAAAGCCACTATCACTAAAACAAAAGACTTTCTTAATACTAATAAAAATGAATTGTTATTAATGTTTTTCTGTTTAAGTTATTTTTTTTATTTATTTATTAATTAGTTTTAATCGACTAGTGCCTTAAATACCACTACCATTTCTTTTCTAGATTATAGTTTATAGCGAAATAAAACAAATTGTTTAATGAAAATTTAAAAAGAAAAATGTGTTTTATTCGAGAGAGTCTCCAATATTATTTCGAATAGTTTGAGCAGCGGCTTGATATTGGTTTGAAACCGTATGTGTTACATCATCATCCGGCATGCTTAAATCCGTAAAGTCGGTAGGTAGATCATTAACATTGTAATGTATGCATATGTTATGCAGGACACAACATACATTAACAATTTTAGCTGCTTTTTCAGGACAATAATGCAACTCCCTTGCAGCAAGAAGACATCTAAAACGGTTTTTTAAAACTCCATTTGTACGCTCAATTATATTTCGACATTTTGAGTGCACTTCATTAAACCTCATTTCTTTAGAACCATCTTCCGGAACCCGATGTGGGGTCAGAAGCCATGGCTCTAAAGGGTATCCCGCGTCACCTATGTGTAAAAACCATATGGTTTTAAAAATATTTAGAATTTGGTTTGCAATTAACTTAGAAAAACTTACCTAACAGCCAAAATTTATTTTCACCTTGCAAATACTTCTGCTCCAAGTGGTGCGATAATTTGGACATCAGTCCCATCAATGCAGCCGATAACTCCTGGAATTTTGTGCTTTAAGTAAAATGATAGCGCAATTTTTCGTTTTTCTTCTGTGGATTGGGGTACTTTTATCCACACAGGGCAAAAATGGCTTTGAAAGACCTCAACCACTTCAGTAAGCACTTTACTAAAAGTCGACTGTGCTAACGATACGTCGCTATCTTTACCAATTCCAGTTTGGTAACCACCTTCGGTAAAAAAACGCAAACACCCGCTTAGTTTGATTAAGGGTGAAACAGCAAACTGTTTTTTCGTACCTTCGGTGTGTCTTACCAAAACGTCTAACAAGTACCAGAATGCCGGTTTGTTTACCCGGTAGTACTTTTGAAATCTGTTATGAAATTGGATAAATTCATTAAGCAAAATTATTTGGGATGTAAGTACTTACAATGACTGAGGCAATTCAAATGGATTCGATGCTTCTCGCAAATGGCTTCTAACAATACGATGTCTACCTTCTGCAACCATCCGAAAAGCTGAAGTATGCATGTTTTTACTAATTTTTTTTATACAACACAATAAACTGTATTTTGTTAAGAAAATATTGTACAATGTAAATAAACAAAACAGCTGTTTCCGAATTTCGATGTTGCCAACCCTTATTTTTATTTGTTTCCTGGTTATTTATGATTGCAGGAATTTTTTTAGAGGAAAATATTTTCCTTATGAACAAAATTCCGTGAGAATATTCATGATTGGGCTGATAAAGACCATTATATTTTGCATGCAAATGTCATTTGTATGGCGCTTACGAGGTTTTAAAAATAGATTTAGTTATTTTTCATACAAACTTGTTAAGATGAGAATGTAGTCTGGTGGCAAATGTTATATTCTACCATAAAAAACAAAAAAGTCAATTTCGAAAAATGTCGCTTACGTGGTTTAAGAAGAAACGCGACCATATAATGTGTATTTGCACCGTTTATTTGCATCTTTAGTGTATCATGAAGACTTAACAGATAGTTTCGTTCCAGAAATCAACGATTGCCTAATTGAATTTTAATTTTTTTATAGTTCTTACTGTGACTTCGTTTAAACCAAACATTTTGCCAAGAAATGTTAAGCCTTCTCCATTTCGAAGGCGATCTTAAATTTCAATTTTGTTTTCTAAAGAAATGGATTTACATTTTTGAAAATTTTAATTATTATTAGTCGAACTGTTTATGTATTACATACAATGAAATTTATAATCAAGCTTAAGTTCGTTTTTATTCTCTCTAAGAAAGAAAATTTAATTTTTAGACACCAGCACGAGCGGAATGCACATTTTCTAGACAGCCACGTCCGTCATCAGCACTCTTGTATCTAATCTACTTAGGGTAGTGTTTTAGTTGTAAGCATCATCTATTTAACCAACCAAACCCAGATAAAGGAATACGAGGAAACTTGTATTCAATTATCAATCGTCAGTTAGTGAGAACGAAGTCTACCACTACCTTAAGATTCCCTCTTGGATTTACGTTGTAGTTTTTTATTTGTACTTTTCGTCTTCTTCTTGTATAGATGCATTGATAGTTCACAAAATATTAACACATTTCAATTGCTCTAATAAACTGCTTGTACACTGAACCAAAAATTTAACTAAATACTGTGAAATGGGGTCTAGAATATAAGAAAAGTAGGTTGTTATACAGCTAACAAACTTTTTAGTCAAATCTACATATTATTTTCGTAAAAAAATATTTTTTTAATTCCTTATATTGAAGAAATTTATTCAATATGACTCTTTCTTTTTGTTATTTGACAGGGTGTAAATATGATAAAAAAATAAGTTTAATTAACTAAAATTTTTAGTTAATTTTTTATAAAATTTTGTTCTTTATAAAATCTTTTCATCATTAGATAAAAATTTGTGATTATGTTGCATATTTTTATTTAATGATAACATGAAAATAAAACTGCATATCATTAACGCTTTTTCGCTTTTTTTCCTCTTTTAAGAAGAATAAACAAATAAAGCTTTTAGTTTATGTTGCGAGCATTTGATATGAAATATTTTTTAAATAAAAAAACATAAATTGAAAAATTTTCTATTTTATATGTCAATTCAAATAATTTTCCTTAAGTTAAATTTCAAGAAATTTCTTCTATTTTACAGCTCGTTTTTCATTTATATATGAGCCGTTTTCTTTGAAAGTGGTGTAATTTATTTTATTTAATATGGGGATATTTCAGGTTTTGCATTTGACTAATTTGAAAAATATATATGTATATAAATAATTATAAATAAATGATATATGTAGTATGTTATTCTAGTGCAATGTTATTTTGAAATATTAAATTGATATAAATTTATAATATAATCATATTTTAGTTTGATTAACAAACATTTATACATACTTTTAATGACTTCAAAAGGACTTACACGACTTTCAAAATCAGCAAAAAGTAAAAATCTTACATTTAGAAAATATTAACTACTAATTGAAACAAACGGATTTCTTTTTATGAAATTTTTATTAAATATGTACATACTTTAACAATAAAAATAAAAAATAACAAAATAAAAAGGCCCTATTTCAACCTTTACCATTCAACCAACGTTGTTTACACTCGTATTATTAATATATTTTAACCATTTTCATTATGATCAAGTCATGAAAATAGTCATGATGTTTTGGAGGAATGTATGGTAATAAGTCAATCATATCTGTCAATTTTTCCAATGTGATGAGCCTGGAATGATGATATAAACGTGTTAGTACTATATTTCTAAAGTTGTGTGGTTTTCCTCGTGGGGGCTATAATTAGTGCTGGCAATTTCTGCTACTTTTAATTACTCGATACTACTCAATACTTATCAATTGGGTGCGCAATAGTGCTCAATACTTTTATTTACAAAATAGAAACTAGTTGTTAAAAAAAGTTTTAATAAAGTCGTTAAATTTTTTATTTAATTTGTTTCTAAACTTATAACGTTAAAAGTATCGAGTAACTACTTTTAAGTATTGAGTACTCAAAAAAAGATAAAATACTCGGTACTTGATACCCACTACTCAAAACTTTGCCAGCAATACTAAAAATGTAGTGTTTTAAAATCCTCATTTTCACTAAATGAAGTTTTATAGAACATTGTAAGTATATAGTTTGCTTTTCATAACCCTTATCCAACATATCTTCAACCAATTTACTTCTTCACCATTGATATTTTTTTCCCTTCTTAGAATTGCATCTTCTACGGGTTTTGTGTTTATTATATTGTATAATAAACGGATAAAAGGCGAAACTCCGGAAAACTATAAAAATATTTATCATTTACAATGTTGCCACACATTTAAAAAAGAACTAAAGAAATTATGTAGTACAATTTTGAACTAAATAGTAGTATGTCTTTGAGGATAGTGGACTTACACCATTTTCAAAGTAATTATATTTGTAGCTTCATTAACTACGAAAATTTATAATGATAAAAACAATGAAAATGTTAACAGATTTTTTTGAAAAACGTTTATAAATAAAAAGTTCATAGTAAATTATATTCACTTTTATCATTAACTGGTTTTTTGTCAAAATAGACTTACACCACTTTCAAAGAAAACGGCTCATATATTAAATTTTCTTCAAAAATAAAATTAAAAAAAATTAGTAATATAAACGAAAAACTTGTCAAATCAAAGGCCAAATTGGTCATATTAACTTCTTTTAGGGAAGTAAGTTTAACTAATTTTATGGGTTGTTTTTCTTCGAATATTTTACTACTGTTTTAACAATTTTTTTTTTTAATTTAACAGAATTTTATTTAAATTTTTATAAGTTATTTCAAGCTTTATTGAAATATGTTTTTGACAATAAAAATCTTTTTATATGAATAATATTAGTTTATATGAATAAATCGTACATAGATTTGAATAAAAATTAAGTTGATTTAACTATTTCGTTTAACTATTAAGTTGATTTAACTGTCGCTAAGGTTCTACTAATTTTTTTCGTTAATATTACCTACGATTTTTGGTTCAGTGTATGCACAAAAAGGGAATTCCTCTAAGTTTTTGATATGAAAATATTTCGCGAAACTTAAATTTTACAAATATAATCTAAACCCAAATCATTTTGAATCGTGCTAAATGGAATAAATCAAAACCGTGTAAAATTTACATCCCTAAATGAAGTTAATGTGACTAATTTATCCGTTGATTTGACAAAAATTTCGTTTATTTTACTAAGTTTTTTTATTTTATTTATAAAATTCAATATATAAAAATGAAAAAAGGGCTGTAAAATAAAAGAAATTTCGTTAAATTTAAATTCAAATTAAACAAAAATTAAATTTGAGTTGACATATAAAATAAAAAATTTTTTACAGTTTATACATATTTTTTATTTTAAACTTTTGTGCAAATAAATAAATTAAGTTTGCGGTCAATTTCGGCGTGTTGTTTAAAATAAAAACTAAACGAATAAATATCTCGTGCAAATATTGGTACTACGGTTTTGTGGACAATTACAAAAAAATACATTAAACTACAATCAAATGCTCTCAATGTAAACTGAAAGCCTTATTCGTTTATTCCTCTTAAAAGAGGAATAAAATTTATAAGGCATTAATGTATGCTTTCAGACTATGTTTCATTTTCAGATTATGGTAAAGACTTTTATCTGATAAAGGTTATTTAAATCTAAAGAATAAAAAAATTAACTAATAATTTTAGTTAACTTAACTAAATATTTTCATAATTACACCCTATTAAACAACGAAATAAAATAGTCATATTGAAGAAATTTCTTCAATATAAGGAATGTAAAAATATATTTTTTTTACGAAAATAGTGTATAGCGTTGGCTAAAGAGTTTGTTAGTTGTATTGTTCTGCAATTCTACGACCCATTTTACAGTATTTTTGGTTCAGTGTAACAGACTGTGATCAAGGATTACATACAACTTCTTCTCAAAGCTTGCTCGATGAATTAAATCAACGGTTTAATTTAGTAACGGATGTTGTGACCGTGACTACGGTTACGTAGAGCTCTTTTGGCAACTCCACCAAGAGCAGCAGATGTCACTGCTTTCTTGGATTTTGATCATTATATTATCTTGTATTTTGAACTTAAAAATTCTCTAAAATGAGTCTTTAAAGTAGAAAATTTAAAGAAATAGCAAAATAAAGTTTTTTTTTTTAAATCGAAATGGTTTTTTGTTTCGAAATTTAGATTTGGCTTTCTATTTAGACTGATTGAACTTCTCACTTATTCAGAATTTGGGCAGTTAAAATAGCTGTCTGGATATATTTTCCCCATGGTAATCATTTCGATTATTAGATATTTTTTTAAATAAATATTTCATGATTCTTTTTTGATATATTTATTTAATAAATTTCAGCACAGAAAAAGATAAATAATGTGAAAAGAAAAGATATACTATTTTTTCAACTTCCTCGTAAGCATTAAAAACTGAGAATAAATTAAATAAACAAATTTAAAAATTGTATGTTTTGGTTCAAAAGCGGAGATAATATTCCCTTGTGAAAAAATGTCAGGATTTAATATGAAAAAGAACATGCACGTTAAAAAGCAGACAAATAAAATTAATTTTCACAAACAAGTATGTACTTTCAAAACGTTGTATCAAAACACTCTGTTCTATCTTTGAGTGACTGTGTTTTCGCACGTATGTTAAATCTTCTTGTACTGCATTTGTTACGTATGATTTGGTTTATTAGGCTTGTTTTCTTTTTTCATAAATTTTGCTCACACCTGTTTGAAATTGGTAATAATGTTTCGTCACTTGTGAATAGTATGTTGTGCAATTTACAACTATTTTACCAGTTGTTAATGCAGTTTAATTCAATGAGTAACGACAAAAACGCTTTACAACAAATCCGTGCCAGCCAGTCGTGATCCATTCAACCTGATCTCTGCAATATTCTGCAGTGAAGCACTGCTGAAATGTTTGCATGGGTACTTTCAAATACACTAAACATATTCAACAGAACATATTTCAAAGGCACAAGTATTACTCTTTGGTTTAACTTCAATTGACATTGGGTCAAAGTAATATTTTTCGTTCTTCTTGTTAATTTTTTATAAAATCAGTAGAGTTTTTGTTATTTTAAGAAATATGTAATAATTATTTTTAGCTAGATTTTAAAAGAATATGGTAAGATTTTAAGATAAGAAGTCCTAACTTAAACAGATTTCATTTGCTTAAAAGAAACAAATTATACTTATGTTTTCATCTCACGGCTTATTATATGTAAAGTTTTATTCTTTGTTTTTTCAAAATCTCATGTTATTATATGCGAAAATTATATTAATATTGATATGATATATATGAAAAGTCATCGAGCATGAAATCCAATGCACAACAATGGCAGAAACGCCAAAAAAATTTCAATTTCAAAACTTTTTGTCATTTCCTAGGCCAACCGGATTTTCACGCAAAACTCTCGAAAATATGGCCATGCAGGCTCAACTAAGTCAGAGCATGTTTTTAGGGTCGCACCAATTAGAATATCGGTTATCTTCGCCGATTAATAATAATACAATATACAGTGGTCGGCATATTTATTTTGACACCTGAGAAATTTTACCATTTTGAATTTTTTCAGATTTCCAAAAAATTAAAAATTCCATTTTTTTATTTTAAATGAAATTAGCATTTACTTAATAACTTAAAAACATAAAATCATAACTTCTTAAATTAAATTTGCATTCTATGCAACTAATTTAAAAATTTAGGGGCTGGCATAAGTATTTTGACAGATAGTATTTTGACTCTTTAAGATATTTTTAATATTAGATATTTTTAATATTAATAAAACGTGTATCCTCCTTTAGCGGCAATGACTTTCCGGAGTCTTTTAGGAACTGAATCGCTCAAGTTTTGAATGTATTTTGTTGGTATGTCCTCCCACAAAGATTTAACCTCTGAAATTGTTCCTTCCCTGGTTCTTGTCAGATCTGCGGTTCTTTGGCGCTTTATATATGACCAAACATTCTCAATCACATTCAAATCCAGACTTTGGGGTGGCCAATCCAACGTTTTAATGCAATTTTCTGTCAAAAATGTCGTAATCATTTTACTCTTGTGTCAAGGCGCATTGTCCTGTTGGAAAATAAATGACGGTCCAATCAACCTATCGCCAGAAGGAAATGCGTGTTCATTTAAAATTTTCAAATAATGGTTTTGGTTCATCGAACCGTCGATGGAAACCAAGTCTCCCAAGCCTTTATATGCTATACAGCCCCAGAACATGACTGTGTCACCTCCATGACTACCTTTTTCGACAACAGGTGCGATTTCTTTCGAGTTTTTTGGTCTAGTCTAACAAAAACTTTTTTCTTTGATGAGTGATACTCGAAAGTACTTTCGTCGGTCCATAAGACGCTTTGCCAGAATGGTGGGGGCTTGTCCACGTATCTGTTCGCGAATTCTAACCTTTTAATTCGGTTCCTTGCGGCTATATGTGGAATTGATCTTGCTACATATGTATTAATGTTGGCTTCTTTTAGACGTCGTCGAACTGTTCTTTTGCTTCAATGACTATCATAGTCCGAATTCCATTCCAACGCAGCGGCTTTGGGTGTCAAACCTGGATTAGATTTAAATTTTCTGAAAATTTGTATATCTTCCACTGCCGTTGTTTTACGTTTTCTTCCTGTTCGAGGCAAATTAATGACAAATCCAGTTCCTTAACATTTATTTATTTGATAATACACGGTTTGTCTAGGTATATTGTACTCCTTGGCAATATTTGTTACAGATATTCCAAGATTATACTTGGTTATAATTTCACTCCTGACTCTGTTAGTTAATTGCGCTATTTTTCTCATATTTACAAAATAGTAATAGCATTTTTTTATTTATCTTTCATCGAATGTTAATACTTAATACTCAACAACGACCGCTTTGTATTAAAGCTTAACACAAAAACAAAATGAGATGAAATTATTGAATGTCAAAATAATTATGTCGTTACAAATTCTTGTACCAAATTGCATTTCTCCCTTCAGAATGAGAATGGGTAAAGATTTTAACAAAATATTTTGCATACGTATACTTAAGAATTAGTGTAAAGAAAATATCATGATAACTATGCCGTTATAGGAATTTCAACATTAAAAAACAATAAAACAATTCTTCACTATACTCTGTCAAAATAAATATGCCGACCACTGTATTTGACTCAGATGACATATTGTTAATGTAGTGGAAACCGAACAATAACTTTAATAAAAAATATAAAGGCAGGAGTGAAGCATTGCGGATCATATCAGTGTCATCGTGTATTCCGTGCGTCGTCAGCTTGTACTGGTGTACAACAATAACCATGTACAAAATCCAAGTTTAATAAGTCCATAATCGATTTTTTCAGAGAGCAGAGAATCTAGTCCTTAAATGGAAAATTCGATTTTATCATATAATGATCAAAAAAATAAGGCGGACATTTGCAAGCTTGGTGTCTTCACAGAACTATGATAGTCAGATTTAAACGTTATTCAAAAGTTATGGTCAATGTTTCAATGTTTATGGCCAAAAATAGAAACATAACTGAAAGATACTGGAATCGTCCCCTATTGGAGCCTGTTTAAGTCAAATTGTGAGATGAAGAAGTATAAGTTTTTATGATTATTCTAAGTTATTTAAAAGTAAGTTTTGACATCCAAGAAATTTTTATTCGTTGAACGAATCATAAAATATTTATTTTCAAAAAATATAGTAATCCAAACAGATTATTATGGGGAAAGCATATCCATATAGCTATATAGCTATTTCACTGGCGCTTAACCAGATTTTTTTTTTATAATTGTTGTTAATTGCTAACCAAAGGTTGGCTAATAGCAAGACGGATATATACAATTTTCAAGTAAAGAAAATATGTAGAGAATAAAAATAAAGAGAAAATATATGCTTGGTAGTATAATACAAAAGAAATATTAGGTGTTTTCACGATGGTAGTGCAAACTGTGCAAGCCATGCAAATGTGAGCAAAAATGCATTTTTTTATCAACACAACAACAAAATATAAATTTGCTAGGTTTGCATTAAAAAAGCAGATGCAAATAAAAATAAACATACATTTTTGAAATATTTCTAAAAAAAAGTGGAAAGTATTAAATAAAATTCTTTGTAAAAGTCACAAATAATACAAAAAATATATTATTATATATATTATGTGTTATATACATTATTTATTTTTAATCACGCATGATTCCTTTGAAAATTTATTGAATAAATACTTTATGTGCAATATAATATTCGAAATTAATTACCATAGGGAAAGCATACCCACATAGCTATTTCGCTAGTGCTCAACTAGATCATCAGTGGATTTCTCCCAATTTTTCTAAATAAAAACTCAGATTCTTATGCTTAAAACTTAATAGACCAAATGAGAGGTTCAATCAGTCTAGAAAGAAAGCCAAATCTAAATTTCTAAACAAAACAAAAAACCATAGCAACCATTTCGATTTCAAAAAGTTTATTTTATTTTTCTTTCAATTTTTTACATTAAGGGTTTCCATTGAATATATAGTCCCGTTGTTCCTTTTAGGAGCATAGGGCCTCAATAAATGCCTTCCATTTGGGTTTGTCTATAGCAATGGATTTAATTTCACTTCAGGAAACACCAGCATCCGCTGCTTCCATCTCCAATAATCTGCGGCAGGTTTTTGATGTACGTCCCCTTCTACGACTTCCTTGAGGCGTCCATTCTATACCTTACCTTGAAATATCATCTGAAGGTTTTCGTAAAGTATGTCCCAGCCATGACCATTTGCGACGCTTTATTTCTGCCTGTCTGTCGAGTTTTTACCCACAAATCGCTATTGGTAATAGTATAAGGCCAGAATATACGTAGAATTCAACGAAGGCAACGATTCACAAAAGTTTGCATTATTTGCAATTCGTTATTGGATGGATTCCACGTTTTGCATGCGTACAGAAGCACAGACTTTATGTTGGCAATCAAGATTTTTATTTTAGTAACTCTAGATATAGAGCTAGATTTCCAAACCAAGGAGAGAGCACCGTAGGCAGCTTTAGCCCTTTTTTGACGTAATTTTATGTCTTCACTAGAACCACCACAGCACGAAATAATGCTCCCGAGGTACGTGAAGGAGGATACTGATTGTATTTCTGTACCGTATAGAGTGAAAGGCCTGTTCGTTGTCGTATTGATGCACATAATTTTTGGTTTGTTAACATTGATCTTAAGCCCGCACACAGTTGCGACATTTGCACAGTTCCTGTAATTTAGATGACATATGGGAGTTTCTATGAGCGAAGAGACAAATGTCGTCCGCATAATCTAAATCGTCTAGTGTTCCGTGAAGACCCCATGCTATGCCAGTGTTTCTTGGAATCGCATTGCTTAGTATGTTGTCTAATACGATGTTAAATAATAGGCGTGAGAGTACACATCCTTGTCTAACACCGATCATTACCGAAATCCTTTTGCTTAAGTTTTGGTTGTGTTTACTGCAGCACCTTGCACCATGATACATCGCCTTGATTAAGTTTATGATTTTGGACGGCACTCCCTTACATTCCAACACATTCCATATGGCCTGATGTATACCATTCATAATGTATCAAAAAGACTTTTGAAAAACAAAAATACAAATTAAAAATACGAAAATCGTATTTATGCAGCGTGCGCATGCTGTTATATACAAAAAATTATATTTGGAATCATATAATACACATTATTTTAATAACGTATTATATACATTATTTAATTTTAATCACGCATGATTCGTTTGAAAATTTATTAAATAAATATTTTATGAGTGGAATATAAAATATTTATTTAATAAATTTCCAAAGGAATCATGCGTGATTAAAAATAAATAATGTATAGCCTCAAATAAATTTTATTTACAAAAAGGAAAATTTTTGTGTTTTCATTTGTATTTTATATTTTTATTTTGAACTTTGATGAGTTCCAATATATTTAAAAAGTACGCTCACGAATTACTTCAATATGAATTGCAAATTCGCACTATAACCATCGTGAAACCCCCTAGTGTTTAAAACTGTAAAACAATTTTAAAAAGCTCTACCTCCTATGAAATATAATATGCATAGAAAAAAAATAAAATTTCTCATATTCTATTTTTTGATATTTTTGTTTAAATAGAAAATTAATAAAAATTGAAGCTACCTTATATATTATACGAATTTTTAATTTTATTTGAACTATTTTTAAATGAATAAATTAATTATTTAGGCTTAAGTTCCTAATTATAAAGAGATAAAGAAAAATTAGACACCAGCAGAATGGAATGCATTTCCTGGACAGCTACGTCCGTCTTTAGCATTCTTCTTATCGATCTACTTTGGGTAGTGTTTAGTTGTAAGCATCTAAATAGATGATACCAACCAAACTCAAATACTGGAATACGAGAAAAACTGTATTCAATCATCAATCGTCAGTTGGTGAGAACGAAGTCTACCACTACCTAAAGCTTCCGTGTTTGTTTAATATTTTTACTTCAATATCCTAAATTCCTTAGACAATTTTATTCTTTTTAAAAAAGATTGATGTCCCTTTTTAGGCTAAAAGATATAGCCTTGAAAGTTCCACAATATTTTAACTCGCTAAGAGAAAAAAACTGGACCAGGGAATCAAAAAAATCAAGACTTTTAATTTTAAATCGCTCATTTTAAAACATAATTTAAAGATTAATAATTTAAATAAAACATACAAAATTTTAAGAAATGCCAAGCTCTAAAAGAATTTGCAACTTTAAGAAAACATCGCGCAACCCCTGGAAAGTGGATGGTACCCGCCGTCAAGCTCAGATACTCCTCTGCTATATTCCTGTCAAATTTTGGAGCAATAGGCTTGGTCCTTTACAAATGTCTGAGTTATTTCCAAAATATTTTTATTCTGCTCCACTGTGCGTTGTTACCTTTAACACAAAACATTTTATAAATGCTTTATGGGAAAAGAAATTTAAAGATAACACAACCATTTAAATAGGTTATAGGCAAAACAAAATTAATATCAAAAACAAAATTATAAATAAAAATTTGAGCACTAATTATAATAAATAAAATCAAATAAAATTATGGGAGAAGATTCTAAGGACGTGTCGCATACACGAAAAACTGCCATTCAGGGACAAGATAACGGGTTAATGATCTTTTTACCTCTAAGAGATCTGGCAAACCCTA
The DNA here is from genome assembly GCA_949628195.1 of Phasia obesa. NCBI lineage: Eukaryota > Metazoa > Arthropoda > Insecta > Diptera > Tachinidae > Phasia > Phasia obesa. Next base: position 56,075 of record CATIVE010000129.1, on the reverse strand, counting down.
TTTTATAATAAATATATCGAGGGATTTGTAATATATAATATATATAATTTTATGCAAGTATAACAGAACACGAATATTAAGTAGATTTTCAAAAGATACATCGAAAAGTTTTATTGAAAAATTGGAAAGATGTTCATATTTTCGTAGGCCATAGACATACATATGTATCTCAAAATATTTTAGTATATCGCAACCAACTTTTGTTTGCGGAAAGGTCGTATCTATAAAATAAAGTAAAACAGGAATATGTATTGGCGAGCAGTTCTCTCGTGTTAAAATGTGTAATAAAAAAACTTAAATATTTTGTTTTGGTGCCCCGATTGGCTAGTAGGTAGTGTGCTAGTCTATCAGTCAGGGGGTGTGGGTTCGATTCCCACCAAAGACTGGTTGTTTCTTTTAATACAACGAGTAAAGGTCTTCGTTACTATACTCGGTAAATTAAGTAAGGATATAATATGTAATTGTATTGTAATGTAACATTTAATAAATAAATAATAAATAAAATTTTTTTGATCTAAAACGTTTTCGCTCCCAATGTACAGGAATAAAGTCATAAGGTTATCAACCAAATGAGCCATGTTTTATTAATATCCATGCACAAGTTTTGATTTCATTTACATACATACTTATGCCACATACTGCAGCATTTTATACCACGGATTTTGGTTAAACAACTACAGCAACAATGTTCATTTTAAATTTCTATATATAGGAAAGACGAATTAATGACTGTTTGTGTTCGGATTGAGAGAAAACAAAAAAAAAAAAAAAAAAAATATTGGAGACAAAAAAGCCCAAAAGTACGGGAACACTAAAAACTAACTTTATATCCCCAAAACGTCATGGCAAAGTGTTTTGCATGCATTCGCACATATTAAAAATTAAAAACACAAATATTTTGTACACATGAAACTTTTTTTCTAATCTTTAATGAAAAATTTTTAAATAATAGTTTTTGTGAGCATAAAAACATTTATTTTTTTAATTTTGTTTGTTTATTTGCAAAAATTTGTTTGTTTTGTATTTTCACAATCAGCCCAAATAAAAAGTTTGGGCTGTTTCGTGCAAGAAGAAGAAGAATACTTTCTCTCAAAATTACTCTACCAATGTTGAGTACGGGATGCACCTATTCTAATTTGTAACTGTAATTTATAAGATATTGTATATTGTTGAGTTAGAACTCCAAATTTTAATAAATCAAACAAGGGTTTATTGACATTTATTAAAAATTAAGATTTTAAAGTTCACAGTTCTTCTTCTAAAATTTAAGTAGCGAACTACATATCTAGAGTGATACTATTTTTTTTTAAAAAGATGCACTCACAACTTTCTCCAATTTCATAGTTTTGCCTTGTAAAAATAAAGACAGTTTTTAAATAAAGAAATCAATTTTCTATTTATTTATTAAATTTATTTATTTATTCTTGACGATCACGGTTTTTAAAATCATTTAAAAAAACCTAAAGTTAAGTTAAAACGATTATTTATTTTTTCATTAAAAAGTATTTAACACACGGTAGTGAATAAATGTTTGAACGAATACAAGACTTACATATATAAGTTGAATACAAGACATAAATATATAAGTTTAAAAGCATTTGGAATAGTAGAGTTGATAGTGAGAATTTAATTTTTTAAATATTTAAGTAAAATACTAGGTACAATTGACAAACTAAAATCACCAAAGAACGTTCAACATTGAATAGTTAGTTAACTAACTGCAATCACTAACACAACAACTAACAATAATAGCAATTACAAAATGCACAACATCAACTACTATTTGTTCGTTCCCAGCAGCTAACTGTCAATTATTACCAATTGCGCACCAAGTGCACATTAAACCCTATCAACCACTTTCGTAATTTATTACTCTGTTTTTTTTATTTTTGTTATTTTATTTAACTTTTCCGCAATCAATATTAGAAGTAAGCAAGTTTAAAAGCGCACTATGAGATCCTCGTGGTAACTGAGGTTCGTTTGCAACTTACGGTTCAAGCTGACAATCGCTGATGATGCCAAAGTGCTGGAATAAAGTGTGAATCTTTTGATATTTGTATTTCTACAAAATATTATGTTGGTGTCCGTTCTATGTACTAACAAAAATCCCCAATGCCGACAAGTAGATTAAAATATTTTTTAACACTGGATCCTCTCAAAAATACTTTAGCATAGTTCATAGTCATATTCACCCCAGGCCAAGTTCATTTTTGTATTAGGGATGGTATGTGAAATTTTAAAATTGTACTAAACGGTTTAGCACTTAAATTGTACTAAACAGATTTTTCTTAAGTACAATTTTTGTTCATATTGAGCAAAAAATAAATAATTTTGTTTGCTACAATCTTTATTATTAAATTGATGGCGGCTGTCATAACATGCCTATATAGTTCCCGAAACAGAAAGGTTAACTTTAGTTAAAGTGAACTCTACAGGGTGGTGGTTTCCGCCACCTAAAACTGGAATAAATGTTTTAAGCATTACATTCTAGCAAATGCGAGATCATCTGTTCGTACAATAACATGATACCTAAAGCTATTCGTAAGTTCTCATTTTAATCCCACCTTAAGCTTACGGTTGGTTCCCATTTTGAGCCAAAATATTACCGCTCTATTTCAACATTATCACAGTGAACAGGGTGGTACAAAATGAACTTTCTCCGTATTTTGCTAAAAATTATTTTTTTTTTCAAAAATGTTAATTTTTAAATACTTATAACTTTTTTGTTTTAAAATATTTTGATACAAAATAAATTCTGTATAGTTACGTAACTTATACGCTATAAGCTTTCAAAAACTTAAGTTTTTGTGTCTTCAGAAATTTGTAATTTTTTTAAAGGTCCATATATAGCTTTAAAAACTCCAAATTAGTAGAGCATAATTCCTAGAGGTCAAAAAAATATTTCACCAGTTTTTAGTCCGAACCCTCCCTATACCCCATTTTATGTGCGCCGTCTTGCGACCGTGTGCACCAGAATAATTTTTCTGACCCAAGGTCCGATATTTTCTGCACAAATAAATGAATACACAAGTTTTACAAAAACAATTATTTTTGAACACCTTTGCAACGTTGCTTTTTGAAGTATTTTGGCCTTTTTAATAAAAATCTAAAGACAAAATATTTTTAATCAAATCGTCTTCTTGAGTTTTGGATCCTCCTACTTTTGGCGGACCCTGTCCATAAAAACAAAAATGTTAGAGGAATTAATATAAACTCAATATTTGTTTTTTAATAAAATTTCTTGAAATTAACTCATCCATTCTTTCCTGATTTGTTCACAGATACTACCTGGACATTTGTAGGAATGTTAGAATGATTACAAACAAAATTGGTCGTGCGAGTTTATTTGTTTACGTTATTTTGCTTGTTTTTTATGTTGGAAATAAAAAACGGTAGAATTAACACAAGTTTTTATATAAGAAAAAGAATTGGAACATAATGAGCGAACATAGTTTGAGTACCTGTTAAAGTGGAAAAAAACATTTAAATAAAATGTAAATGGTAAAAACAACAGTGCAACATACCCAATGAACTGAACAGATACATACATATATTTTATCTTTTAATAGGGCAAACCTTTCAGAGTTTTTTATGTTTTGAAAAGTGGTAATGTAACAATTATTTATCATTACGGTTTGAACAATGGCAAAGTACTGTTATAGTATTCTCGCAGATATTTATTTTCAGCAAAAAGATGTAGATGCTATAATGTTGCACATCAATCAATTCTTTAAGATATGCAATTTACAAGAAATGAACATACATTAAGCAAAAATTATAATATAAATTTTGGAAAGAGTTTGAATACACGATACGTTCAATGCTGTCGAAACAAGGAAAGGTTGTACAAACGTCACCAGGAACGGTTATCAAAAGAACTTATTTTTGAAAGTTCATCTACAGCTCCCAAAGAAAGTTGAAAATGGGTCGACCAGCAAACCAATTTGACGAATGCAGTGAAAGATTTCGAAGACGCAAGCTCGCGCATATCAATGAAGAAATTTCTCAAAAAATCATTAAGGATTCCATCCCATAAGAAAAATAAAATTGAAATAATCGAGAAAATAGTAGAAGCGAGTCTAAGACGCACAAGAAGGATTTTAAAAAGCATTCCTACACCAATTCAAGATAAGAGATTTACTCCAGAAGAAGCGTTCTGGAGTAAGCGAACGAATGAAAAGGTTTGTGGGATTTTCCCAGAGTATCGAGATCTGGTTTCTTTCAAAAATAAATACTTACATTCACAAACTACTTCAAGTTCAGCAGAATTAAAATTGCAAGATCTTCTTGAACAAACGGCTGAACGTTTATTAAATACGGTTGATGCGGATCATTTGAAAAAACTTGTAAATTGTAACATTCCTTGGATCTTCTGGTCAAAAGCAGTACAAGCAATGCAATGCCGAAAATTCATCAGATGCTAATTTATTTATGGTATGTTTTGTTCCATTGCGCTTGACAAAAAGTTATACCGGATTACAGCCATCCACTAGTAAGGCAACAGAAATTAGGGTATGGATAAATGAAATTCCCTCTTCAACAAAGTATTTCAGACCAATAAAATTTACATTTCAAAAGGAAACCAAAGATGTCATAAATGAGGAAGTTCAAAAAATAAAAGATCAAATTAGAGAACTTTAACCAGTTATATTTAAATTTGATGGCCGAGACATCGAAGTAAATTCTAAAATGCGTCTCACAATAATTGATGGGAAAGTTGCACAATCTTTAACTCAAACAAAGTCATCGTCAAGCTGCATTATATGTCAAAAAACATCAAGTCAATTAAGTCAACCCCCACCACAAGACGATATTTTTAAGGAAGCGTATAAATTTTGATTGTCCCCTCTTCATGCCAGAAAACGTTTTATGTAGCATATTCTTAAATTAAGTTTTGATTCGGAATTTGGTCCGTTAGGCGAAACTGTGAGAAAAAGTAAAGAAAATGAAGAAAAAAAAAGCAAAAAATAAAAAAAATATCATCAGCTAGGCCTTATAATTTATCAACCAAAACAAGGAGGAGGAAACTCAAACGATGGTAACACTGCAACGAGATTTTTTTCCGATACAGAAACTGCTGCGTCTATCACAGGTGTAGATCATGAAAATAAGACGATTCAAAATCATTTTACATGTTCTTGCGCACTTAAAAATTAGTAATAATTTTAAACAACAAAAAAAAAGTTTTTTATATTACTTAGTACATTGTGAAATAATTGCAGTATTTTATTCAATCCTTTATTTAACTTGCAATGTTTATTTAAAGAAATATGTATATTTTATTATATTAAAGAAATATGTAAAACTTTTCAACTAAACTTAAATAAGTTCTCGTAGGGGGAAATTGGGTATTCGGCATCACCTGATGACAATAAAATAACATGGATTTGATGGACTTGATACATGTGCAGCACTATCAATTCTTGACTTGCTGAATGCAGACATATCGGCCTTAGGCTCGTTAGATTTAGTTCACAAGTAGTGCATATTTATTTAGGTGTCCTACCTATATCTGCAGATCCCTTTATATCTACAGAGTCCTTTAATGGAGGCTGGATTGGACGCTGCTGCTAGAGCCAAATGCAGCCCACTTGATTCCTTACTTGCTTAAAGCATCCATATCGGCTTTAGGCTTTAATTCACAAGTACTGCAAATTTGTTCAGGTCTGCAGGGTCCCTGTATATCTACAGAGTCCCCTAATGAAGGCGAAATGTACTCAGCAGTCGTGTATTGAAACCCAACGTGTAAGGGCTCCTTAGAGTAATGACAGTGTGCCTTGGTTATCTTTATATTATGGCTTGCACATGTGACCAACCAGAATAATTTAGAAAACTAAACTTTAACTAATTTTAATATTGATCAAAATAAATTATTAGAGATTGATCTCTATAAATTTTAACTTTTAAATTAAATATCATTAGTTATGTTAAACAAATATCTAAAATATTTTTATACTTCTATGTACGGAGTATTAAAAATTTAAAACGTTTTCTTAAAAATTCTTCCTTTTACATATAATTTATTTTAATTATTTAAAGTAAACCAGTCTAATTTTTTATTAAAATGTTAAATTATTTTTATTATAATGAATAATTTGTCATAGAAGTGTTTGCTAACACAACTCATGTTATTTATATTTTTCTTTATAATGTAGTAAAATATTTTGACACAGTCGGGCAAAAACAGGTTGCTTAGTTTTTTTGAATACGCCTTGCATATACCTGTATTGTTATACCATGATAGAAACATACGACTTTTACATTAAAATATCTCTTTCTGAGGTAATTTTGAATGAAGTCCAGGTGACAGTTTTATTCGATACAACTCGGGTTGTTTCAAAACGGCCAACCTTTGGCCCTTGTGAATATTAGAGTTAACGCTATAGCAACAAATACTAAAACTTATAGGGTGTTCCGATATAGACGTGTTATTCATATATATGTGTTTATTTCTTGAACTGTAGGAGGCATACACTTAAAATTTACAAACAGTAATCAAAACTTAGTTCGCTATATAAAAAAGTATAAAAAATCAACTTAAAAATTAATGCGTGTTCCGCTAGTGACGTGATTTGCATGTACATATATGGCCTAAGTTTTGAACCATAATAGGTTGACTCTTGAAATTTCCAGAGGAGGTGTATATCTGTGGCCGCTATATTAACTAATACTACAACTTATATGTTATTTACTATTATGTCTTTATTTCTTGAGCTGTAGGAGGCAGCCACTTAAAATTTGCAGACAGCAATTAAAACTATATTCGCTTTATAAACAAGTTCATTTGTTTTTTGTTTGTACTGTAAGCAATCATCATTTTTCGATTTTGATAGTTTCAACATTTTATACAAAATTTAACCTAAATATTGAAGGGTGTTCCGATAGTGACGTGATTTTAAATTTTGAACGATAATAGGTAGAATCTTGAAATTTATACAGGAGGTGTATTACTATAGCCTCTATAACAAATAATAAAAATTAGAGGGTGCTCCGAGAGTGCCGTGATTTGTATGAATATGGCCCAATTTTTTAACTATAATAGGTAGACTCTAGAAATTTTCACGGATGGGGTATTACTAAGACCCCTATAAAAAACAATAAAAATTAAGGGGTTTCCGACAGTAACGTGATTTACATGTATAACGCCTTACTTCTTGAACCGCAATAGGTAGACTCTCGAAATTTTGTACTAAAAATTAAAGGATGTGCCGACATTGACATGTTTTTCACGTATAGTGTTTTATTTTTCTAACCGTAATAGTTAGACTCTTGATATATTTATAGAAAGGGAATTGCCATGGCCGCTATAACAAATAATAAAATTTAAGAGTGTTCCGACATGATTTTTACGTAAATAGCCTTATTTTATACACCGTAATAGGTAGACTCTTGAAATGTTTACAGTAGATGTGTTACTTCGGCCGCTGTAACAATTACTAAAAATTGAAGGGTGTACATTAGTTACATGTTTTTCACGAATATTTCCTTATTTTTTGAACCGCAATAGGTAGGGTGCTGATATTTTTATAAAAAGTGTATTATCATGGTCGCTATAACAACAATTACTAAAATTTAAAGGGTGTTACAATAATGATGCAATTTTGGCGAATATGACCTTAAGTTTAAAATTAAAGGGTTCCCTATAAGACATAAAAAATTAACAAGTTGAATTTTTAAGTTTTTCTGAACATAGTACGGAACCCTACGTGTATGAGTCTAACTCGCACTTGACTGATTTGTTTTAAACTGTTTTATCATTTTGTTTTAATTTGAGTCGTATATTTCTTAAGAGCAACATATTATGATTGAATAACATATGTATGTATATAACGAGTGATTTTTTAAGAGCTTGAGAACTTTTTTTTTAAAAAAAACGCATAAAATTTGCAAAATCTCATCGGTTCTTTATTTGAAACGTTAGATTGGTCCATGACATTTACTTTTTGAAGATAATTTCATTTAAATGTTGACCGCGGCTGCGTCTTAGGTGGTCCATTCGGAAAGTCCAATTTTGGGCAACTTTTTCGAGCATTTCGGCCGGAATAGCCCGAATTTCTTCGGAAATGTTGTCTTCCAAAGCTGGAATAGTTGCTGGCTTATTTCTGTAGACTTTAGACTTGACGTAGCCCCACAAAAAATAGTCTAAAGGCGTCAAATCGCATGATCTTGGTGGCCAACTTACCGGTCCATTTCTTGAGATGAATTGTTCTCCGAAGTTTTCCCTCAAAATGGCCATAGAATCGCGAGCTGTGTGGCATGTAGCGCCATCTTGTTGAAACCACATGTCAACCAAGTTCAGTTGTTCCATTTTTGGCAACAAAAAGTTTGTTAGCATCGAACGATAGCGATCGCCATTCACCGTAACGTTGCGTCCAACAGCATCTTTGAAAAAATACGGTCCAATGATTCCACCAGCGTACAAACCACACCAAACAGTGCATTTTTCGGGATGCATGGGCAGTTCTTGAACGGCTTCTGGTTGCTCTTCACTCCAAATGCGGCAATTTTGCTTATTTACGTAGCCATTCAACCAGAAATGAGCCTCATCGCTGAACAAAATTTGTCGATAAAACACATTTCGAACCGAACACTGATTTTGGTAATAAAATTCAATGATTTGCAAGCGTTGCTCGTTAGTAAGTCTATTCATGATGAAATGTCAAAGCATACTGAGCATCTTTCTCTTTGGCACCATGTCTGAAATCTCACGTGATCTGTCAAATACTAATGCATGAAAATCCTAACCTCAAAAAAATCACCCATTATGTATATGGTGGTTGTCAACCCATATTATTATAAAACATAATAATAATATTGTAAAATATGACCATAATTATGATTAAGTATAAACATACTATAATGTAATATGACCAAAATATATACATTATATCGTTAAATTAAATGATTACACAGCACAACAAAATAAAAAAAATTTCATGTGCTCTTAAAACCACTATATAATTTTGATGTATCATGACTACCTTTGTACAAAAATGGTAAAATTTTTAAATTCTATGGATAGATTTTTTTTTAAAAAATTTTTTTTTAAAATTGCAATTTTTTTGAGACGTTTCTTCAAATAATTAATGATAACTCAAAAACTACTAGTCCGATATTATTAAAATAAATTCAGAAAAATTAAGATTTGCATAGCCTTTAATTCGTCTATATATCGCGTTTCAATCGGATCAATAGTATCGGAGTTATAATAAAAAACTTAAGAAAAAAATATATTTTTTACGTAAAAATGGCAAAAATTTTCGTTTTAAAAAAATCATAAAAAATCGAAAACGGCAAAAAACTTCCAGATTCATTTTTTTATCGCATAGCGACATATAATAGCAACAAAATGAGATATCGACCATAAAAATCGATTGATTTTTTTCGAATTTATTCACATTTTAGTGAATTCGCTCATTTTCACAAAATTTTAGTTTTTTGCTTGATATACGCATTATAGCGGGTTTTCAAATGTGTGAAAAACATAAATTTTCCAATTTCAAGGGGTGCATGTCGGATTAATGTTAGATTTGATGAGAAACTTCCACCCACAAAATTTTAGTCGAATTCGACAACGTTAACACGTAGCGCATAGGCCCCAAATCTGAAAAAAAGCGTTTAAATCGAAAATAATTGACAAATTTTCAGTTTTTGCAAAATTAACGCTATTTATTTCCCCTTTTGCAAAAAAGTGGATCCTGGTCCTTAGGGCAAACACAATGAGATTTACAATAAGCTACATATCTTTTAAATCGGTTAAACAGTTTTCAAGTTACTTGCCTAAGGCAATTGACAAAAAAATGTAACTATGCTTCTGTTACCGCAAACACTTGTTGAATGAATAGAAATGGCTCAAGGAGCTCTTATAAATAATGATACTAAAATTTCGAACAACCCTTAATGTGGTCCTATTTTTTACCTATTCCCAAGAATCGTAAAAAACATTAAGGAATGCTATGCAAAAAATCAATCTTTACAGGTAGCCAGCGGAAAAACCCAATTCGGCGTGCACGCAAATTTATGAACGTTTATTACTTTGCCGCCGCAATTGTCAAAATGAAGCAAGGGCGACAGGTAGCCAACAGAAAAGGAGCATTTCATCGTTTATCAGATTTCTACTGAAATCGTAAAAATTAAAAAACTTTTCCTTTATTGCTTACTTTTTTTAATTCTGAAAATCATAAAAATGCCATAAAGATCTGTTCCAAACAATTTTCTACATTCAATACTGTATTTCCACAGTAACACGTGTCCCACAGAAATACGTGTTTTGCCCAAAACAGTATTTCGCGTACTTGTTTTGCCATACATTTCTCATTCATTCAAAACACTTTGGCAGTACCTGGATATTGTATAGTGGTTTCAAAAGCATCTAATTTTTTTATTTTGTTGCGTTGTGTAATAGGAAGATATCAGTCAATTTTAGCGAAATTTTATATTTTATTGTTAAAAAAGAAAAAAATAAAAAATTTTAAAAGTAAAATGTTTTTGTAAATTGTCTTCGGCAAGTTCTCAAGGACATATAATGGCCAGTGAAAATTGTAATAACTCGAAAACTTAAAGACATGTAGCTTATTGTAAATCTCATTGTGTTTGCCCTAAGGACCAGGATCCACTTTTTTGCAAAAGGGGAAATAAATAGCGTTAATTTTGCAAAAACTGAAAATTTGTCAATTATTTTCGATTTAAACGCTTTTTTTCAGATTTGGGGCCTATGCGCTACGTGTTAACGTTGTCGAATTCGACTAAAATTTTGTGGGTGGAAGTTTCTCATCAAATCTAACATTAATCCGACATGCACCCTTTGAAATTGGAAAATTTATGTTTTTCACACATTTGAAAACCCGCTATAATGCGTATATCAAGCAAAAAACTAAAATTTTGTGAAAATGAGCGAATTCACTAAAATGTGAATAAATTCGAAAAAAATCCATCGATTTTTATGGTCGATATCTCATTTTGTTGCTATTATATGTCGCTATGCGATAAAAAAATGAATCTGGAAGTTTTTTGCCGTTTTCGATTTTTTATGATTTTTTTAAAACGAAAATTTTTGCCATTTTTACGTAAAAAATATATTTTTTTCTTAAGTTTTTTATTATAACTCCGATACTATTGATCCGATTGAAACGCGATATATAGACGAATTAAAGGCTATGCAAATCTTAATTTTTCTGAATTTATTTTAATAATATCGGACTAGTAGTTTTTGAGTTATCATTAATTATTTGAAGAAACGTCTCCAAAAAATTGCAATTTTAAAAAAAAAAATTTTTAAAAAAAAATCTATCCATAGAATTTAAAAATTTTACCATTTTTGTACTAAGGTAGCCATGATACATCAAATGTATATAGTAGTTACTCGAGCATATTTTTGCTGTTGCCCTGTGTTATAATAAGATTAAAAAAAATTGCGATATTTATTAGTATATTTTTTAACGATTCGAAATAAGAAATAGTTTAAAGGGCTGTTTTTATAAAACAAAACCTTCTCACATATAGGTTTCGTATTCAAAAGATAAAGCTTTAAATTTGGTATTTATAAAACATTTAAAAATTTTCGTTTTTTTTATTATGAAGTATAGAAAGCTTTTTATACACTCAAAAAATGATGTGCGTTAAATCAACTGAAAAAATAAAATAATTGAAAATTAAGTTAAACCAGAATATTTTTTATCTTTTTTAAATGTTAAAAAATTAACCGATTAAATCCGTAAATCAAATGTTTTTTCTCCAATTTAAACTTGCAAAAATAAACTGCACATTCCGTTGTAATTACTGATTTTGCATTTGTTTTTTTAAATGCCAATCTAATAAAAGTAACAATAAATACCATTAAAATCAAATAAATTTTCGTCATTTTTGCTATTTTTACTTTAAGAAAATATCATAAAATTACGTAAATATAAACATATTTCCTTTATTTTCAGTCAGATATAGTTCAAGTAATAAAGAAAATGACTGAAAAAGTTAAATGCAACATAAAATCAGTTCTTACGTGTAGTTTGTTTTGAAAATAAACGTTAAAATCAGTTAAATAATTTGTTTTTTAACCGACTTAAAAAAAAAGGAGGTTATCAATTCGTCTGTGTGTTGCTTTTTTTTGTATGTTTGTGCCTTCAGAACTCGGTCATGGCTACAGATTGGTCCCATTTTAAAAGAAGTTCAAAAGTTTAAAAATTAAAGGGTGTCCTCATACAACATACATGTTTTTTACGTGTATTATGAACTTTATAGGTCACCAATTTAAAATTAAAAAAAGTGCGTATCACTGTAGCTCCCAATAACAAAAAGTAATTAAAAAATAAAATTAACAATTAAAGGGTGACCCCATAGGTCACTTAATTTCACCTTTATTCTCCTATCTTTTGAACCGTTATAGACAAACACTTGAAAGTTGCACAGAATGTTCGTTACTATGTCTGTTATAATAAGTATAAATATTTAAAATTAGAAATTAAAGGGTGTCCCATTAGTTGGTTTATTTTGATATATATGGCCAAACTTTTGAACCGTTATAGACAGACAGTTGAAATTTACAAAGAACTTGTATTGCTAAGTCCGCTAAAATAACAAGTGTAAAATATGAATTTGGAAATTAAAGGGTGTCCCAATAGTTAATGTCAAATTAGTATATATGGCCAAACTATTCAACTGTTATAGATAGACAGTTGAAATTTACAAAGAACCTATATTGCTTAGTCCGCTATTACAAGTATAAAATTTGGATCTATAAATTAAAGGGTGTCCTCGTTATTGATGTAATTTGACCATTATGTCCTCATCTTTGGAACCTTTATAGACAAACACATGAAAAATAGACAGAATGTTCACTACTATGGTATACTCTGGTATAACAACAAGTATAAATATTTAAAATTGGAAATTAAAGGGTGTCCCAATAGTTGATGTAATTTGATGTATATGGACACAAAGTTAAAATTTAAAAAGAATCTGTATGACAAAGTCCTCCTTAAAAAGTATTTATATTAAAATTTTAATTTAAAGGGTGTCCCAATAGGTGACGTCATTTGATATATATGACCATATCTTTTAAACAGTTATTGAAAAACACTTAACAATTAGACAGAATGTCCATTACTATATCTGTTATAATAAGTAGAAATATTTAAAATTATAAATTACAGGGTGTCGCAATAGTTTATGTAATTAGATGTATATGACAAAACTTTTAAACCGTTACAGACAGACGGTTGAAATTTACAATGAACCTGTATTGCTACGACCGCTATAACTAGTATAAAATTTGAATTCGGAAATTACAGGGTGTCGCAATAGTTACCGTCTTAAAGAAACATGATTTTAAGTTTGTCTGTTTTGAAGTTGTTTTTTTTTTGCAAGAATCTAAATCTTCATTTAGAATCGTTTATTCGTTTAAAAATAATTTTACCTTTTTACTTTTTATTTTTTTTAATAAACTACAATCAGTTATTGTAAAAATATTTTGAGTGTAAAAATAAAAATTAGTTAAAAAATTTAAAGCTCTTTTTTGTCACTCACATTAAAAATACTAAAACATAAATGTGTTTTCTTTCGTTTTTTTACGAAAGAACATAATATTTCATTTTATAAAAACAGGCCCTAATACTATAAACTACTGCTTTTTGAAACACAAACCGGTAAAATTAGATTGAATATAAGAAACATATTCTTTGAGCTTCTTAACCCTTTCCTGTATGTGGTTGAGTAACTTTAATTTATGTATTTTATAGTGCTGCCCTATGCAAAGGAGTTTATTCTATTTTATGCCGGCAATAGGTAATACAAATAGTAAAAATATCAGATAGAATTAAGAATCTTTTAGACCTTTTTAAATTACACATGATACACATGATTTTTGTGCCAAGAACATTAAGTGCTTCCGAATTCTAAATACACCAAATTGTGCATTATTTTCGTTCGCAGGTCTGTGTGTAAGGATACAATAATACGTCTTACGAACATTTAAATCCTTGCTTTATCTATTACCACATTTAGAGATTGTTATGGGATCGTGATTGAACGTATCATGTTTTGTCTCTTGGCTCCAATATGACATAAACTAAGACTATTACCGATTCATCCGCAAAAGAAACAAATTTAGAAAAATAGAACCAGGTAGGAAAAATAATATAACCTCTCGATATCACTGGATGAAACTGGAGTCATTTGCGAAGGCTTATCGCCGACATCAAAAGCAGTAAGTTTTAATATAAATGGACATGCAACTACAAATCAAATGCCTTAGAAATATTCTTACCTTCACCATACTAACATTGAAAAGCGGTAGAAAATGAATCCGTTTTTCAGAATAGAAGGTTATTAACACCTAGTTATTAACACAATTTAATTTTAAGTTAAAGTAACGAAACAAGTCGTTGAATATTTAATTAAATCTTTATAATTAAGTCAAATGTCGTTCGTTGGTAATCGCATCACTTAATAACGGATCCACCGATTTAGCGACCTAACATAATTTTTAGTTTTTTACGGTAAGAAAAATTTACCACGCCTACTTTTTAAGTATCTAGAGAACTGTAATAAGAAGATCTTTGAAATTGTGCACATTATTAATATAAATATACGTCCCATACAAAGTAAGCAAATATTACCGTATACCTAGAGTACTGCAGTAGTAACCCTCAGAATAATGTACATAGTCTAGCGAAATAAAGACTGAATTGGGATAGTGGGCATAGTATGGGGGGTACTATGCCCACTATCCCACATAGTGAAAAATTATTATCTTTTCCCAAGAGAACTACAATAGGTAGACCTTGAAAGTTTGCAACAGTAACCCTCATACTAATGACCATAGTCTAGCAAAATTTATTCTAGATTGGGACAGTGAGCATGGCAGCTCCCATACAAAGTGAAAAAGAGAACTACAATATGTAGAATCTTAAAAATTTGCTCAAGGAACCCTTATAATAATGTGCATAATATAGCAAAAGATTGGATTAGGATAGTGGGAGTGGTACCTCCCATTTAGATTAAAATATTATTATCGTGTTATTACGCATAATCTAACAGTAAACAGATTAGATGAGAACAGTGGGCGTCGTACCTTGCATATAAACTGAAACAGTTTTGTCGTGTGAATAGACTGAATTGGGATAGTGGGCATAGTACCCCCCATACAAAGTGAAAAATTATTATCTTTTCCCAAGAGAACTACAATAGGTAGACCTTGAAAGTTTGCAAAAGTAACCCTCATACTAATGACCATAGTCTAGCAAAATTTATTCTAGATTGGGACAGTGAGCATGGCAGCTCCCATACAAAGTGAAAAAGAGAACTACAATATGTAGAATCTTGAAAATTTGCTCAAGGAACCCTCATAATAATGTGCATAATATAGCAAAAGATTGGATTAGGATAGTGGGA
The DNA here is from genome assembly GCA_949628195.1 of Phasia obesa. Lineage (NCBI taxonomy): Eukaryota > Metazoa > Arthropoda > Insecta > Diptera > Tachinidae > Phasia > Phasia obesa. The sequence continues at coordinate 40,688 of CATIVE010000129.1, read as the reverse complement.
GTGGTACCTCCCATTTAGTTTAAAATATTATTATCGTGTTATTACGCATAATCTAACAGTAAACAGATTAGATGAGAACAGTGGTCGTCGTACCTCGCATATAAACTGAAACAGTTTTGTCGTGAGAATAGCGTGCATTTTAAAGGTTAGCGATACATTTCTTCCAAGTGTTTATTGCATTTTTAGCTGGTAATAAAATAGTTTTGTATTTCAAGAATTATTAAAAAGGAACAACTATTTAAATAAATATGGTTTTATTAGTTTGGGCTAAATTATTACTTTCTGAATGATCACTGTTATTTTTTTATTCTAAAAGTTTAATTATTTTGTTTAAATAAATTTGATTAAAATAGTTGCCACAGTAATATCCCTTTTGAAAAATTTCAACTAATGAACTAATGAGCTTAAGTGAACTAAATAGGTGAACTGAACTAATGACTTGAACTAAACTCAGGAGCTGGTGGCACTAGTGAGCGAACTAACCTAGATAGTTGACTGAACTAGTGAGCTGATTGAAATAGTGAACTTACGGAACTAGTGAGCTGACTGAACTAGTGAAGTAATCTAACGAGCTGATTTGATATCAATTTAGTATTCTGAACTGGACGAGGTCGTTCATAAACTACACAACTCTATTAAAAATGTAAGCGTCGTGGGCGTCCTGACATTATTTTGCTTTAAAAGTATTCCACTCCGATTGTAAGACTCTTACTTTTATAGTGCTTCAGTTATGGTTTATGTATTTAATTTATATAAAGGTACCCATCCCTGGATAAAATTCAAAAATGTATAAAAAATTCTAAAAATTATTGCAAAGCTATGTAAAAGGTGTTTAAAATATTTTAATAACATTGTAATTCCACAACGTAATAATACGAATTTTATTCAATTGGCTATTTGGCAGTAATTAATATTTTGTCATTATTTTAAAACAGCGCCATCTGTTGCGCAAACGTGTTTAAAATATCCCGCTTTCAAAAATAAAAGATGCCTTAATATATGCAGTACCTATAGTATCCTATATTGGAATCGGGATGCTAAGGTACCTCCGAACAAAATTTTGTTAAAATCCATCCAGTAGTTTTTACGTGATGCGAACACAAATGAAAAGCAGACAGACAGACAGACAGACAGACAGGCGCAAATGAGTTACTATTTTATTACATGCATAGATATTGTGCAGAACGTGTATTTTGTTTTTCTTTTGTTTAATTTGTTGTTATTTTTGAATAGGACTCGCACATAAAATCAGAGTATAAAATCACATGTTTCCAAAACTAACAAACTTAAAGAAAAATATACATATAAAGCGGCAACCTACATATATAATGTATTCAAGAAATCGATAATTATAAATATTATTTACATTTCTCAATCTGATTGAACTTATTTAAATGTAATTAAACGATGAATTTTATTTGAATTTAGTATTAAAAAAGTTGATTGCAAATTCTTTTTAGATGCCTAAGGTTTCAGTAACTTAAATCTCGCAAATAAAGATCAAATTTAAGTATTTTTATACACTGAACCAAAAAATCGTAGGTAATATAACGTAAAGAATTAGTAGAACATTATCGCCAAAAATATTTAAATCAAAAATAATTTTATTCAAATCTATATACAATTTATTCATATAAACTAATTTTATTTAAATCTATAGAATTTCTTTTGTTAAAAACATATTTCAATAAATCCTGATAATTTGAAAACAAAAACTTATACAAATTTAAACAAAATTCTGTTAAATTAACAAAAATTTTGTTAAAACAGTAGTTTTCTACGAAAAACAACTAATAAAATTACATCCCTAAAAGAAGTTAATTTGAATAATTTATCCGTTGAGTTGACTTAATTTTCGATTATTTTACATTTTTTTTATTTCATTATTGAAAAAATTCAATATATGGTTAATTCCATGTGAAATCAACAAAAAAAAAATGTTTTCAAATTTACCACACCCGATTTTATTAATTATTTTTTATATAATCGGTGACTCCCTGAATCCAAATATACATAATTTTAAAAAAAATCTTTAACTTACAGTTTTTTGCTATAAAGAAAAATATCGCTTTTTGCATATGCGCTCGAGGATTAAATATATTCTAAATCCAGTTCTATAAGCCATAGGAGGGGATTTCTTACGCTTGATATCAATCATAAAAAAAATTTAGAGGAAAATCAGAAGTTATGTTAAAAAAGTGAATATTATTTAGTTTTTATAAACTTTTATTACTTTTACTAGCCAGTTTATTAACAAAAAAAATATATTTTTTCAGTATGTAATGAATGCAGTGTTTTAACATATCTTCTGATCCCACCCAAATTAAAGCGTATGAAATCTGGGAAACTGGGATTAGAATATATTTAAAAAAGCGATATTTTTCTATTTTTATAAGGTTATAGCTAAAAAACTGTAAGAAATATTTTTTTTAATTATATTTGGATTCAGGGACTTAAGGGATACAAATAAAAAGTTTTTTGATTTGACATGGAATTACCCATATGTATAAAACTTCAGTAGTTCCATTTCAAAAATGTTTGAAGTTTGCCGGAATTATTGAAGTATGTTTTTTATGTAAACAGCAAAAAAAGTGATGCCACAAGTAGAGACGACAAATAATTATTTTGGAAATTATTTTAAAAAAAGTGTTTAATTTACATAAATAACATAAAATAAAAACGTACTTTTGTTTAATAATGAAACTTATCAGGAATAAATCTTGTTGTAGATTATGATTTCCTTAATCTTTTATAAGTACACTTTTATATTGAGAAAAAAAATTATTTTACAATCTTATTTAAGCTGCATGCTAATTACCCTTATATAAAAACCGCCACAAAACAAAAATTCAAAATCACCAAATGAATAATTACCGTAAAAAATTGGTAAAAATGGAAATTTGGCAAAAAAAATATGAAAAATTCAATACTGGCAGTAAGTGCATTGATAATTTTTTTAATTCTTATAAATCTTTAATGTTAACAATTCTGTAGCTTTAGGTAGACAACGTCGTTAGATAGTTTTTAGGACATAAATCGTTGTGTTTACACTCTTATTGATGAATTTCTTGATAATCACTCCTATTACATTTGGCGTTGTCGACATAATACGACCTTTCACTAAATTATACTCCCTTTGTCGACATCAACATTTATCGATGACTTTTAAATTTTATTTGGTATTTTGTAAGAATATGTGACGTTGAATTTGTACCGACAGCGATTTCGTCGCCTTGGTTTTTAAAAACGACTGAAGTGCCAACAAAATTTAAGATAGAAAAGATTTAAATAACAAGTTTGACCCAATACGGAAAATTAGTTGATGAAATGGAAAATCTCGATGAAATAGAAAAAAACTTAAATAAGATTCTTATTTGCATTTGAAATCATTCCAAAACATTACATTTTTTTAAAAGAATATTTCTCTACAGAACAGTGTTATCGAAAAGCAGTCGACGTCGTCATAAGAGCATTAGGAAATACACAATTGTAATCAAATTGAAGTTGACATCAATATAAATGTCCTGTCAAAAGTGACGACGATGTCGTCGTCGCCAAGTAGAATAAGGGTAAATATAAAACCGCTCAAATATGGTAACACCATATTTCATTAAAACGTTTTGGATAATTGTCCAATTAAAAAATTTAAAAAAATTAGGAAAAGCACTCAAAATTATGGGGTTATTTTTTATATAAAATATTACCCAATTCTGCATGCGGATTTCTTGGGTTATTTTTCATTTTTGCTTTTAAGCAATTTTGCATAGAGTTATTTTTTATGCAGCCCCCTCATTCATAATAAAAGTAACCAAACTTTTTAATTTTAAGTTCCTATGATATTGAAATTGTCAATTTTTTTTCTCTTGATACTCCTGACAGATTAGCTTCCCATCTAAGTTAAAAAATATATTTTCGTTAATGAACATACCAGGGGTGCCTTTGGTAAGTTATACTTAATAAGAAAATGGGAACTTAGACACTTTTGTCAGATATAGGGAAATTAAAATATCTTATTTGTGAATTTTTGCAAAAGTTTATTACTACCGTTTGGAAAACAATTTTCGTTTGTTTATTTATACAGATAAATGTAAGGCTTATTTCTTTTTTAATTTTTAAAATTTCAAATAAAGGAAAAAATGCAAAATGGGATTTCACAAAGTATGTGATATGGTAGCACAAATTGAAATAATTCCCGCAAATGTCAGAACGTTAATACGGCGACAAAAAGAGAGAATGGAATTACCTTCTTTTACACAGTGCAACACGGAAAAAAATAACCATATACGGACACCACTACGTGTAGTTGATTGTTTCCTTGAATTTTGAACGGTTTGCTACCTATGGACCTGAACAGGGGAAAAAAGGTAAAAAAAATTGAATTTTTAAAGTTTTTTGCGATTTTGACCTTGAAGATGAAGTTTTTTTGATTTTATATGTTCACAATTTTTGTTCTTTATGACAAGAGCTACAACTTTGCCTCAGAGAGTATATCAAAATTCCAAACGGTTTGCAAAATATGAGCTTGAGTAAATGATAATTTTTTTGCAAAAATGACATCGAGGCCCCACATCTTTGAGGGCCCATAAAAAAAACCTGGAGGACTTTGGGCAAAACTGGGAGACAAGGGTCTTTTTTTTTGGCCTTTTATAACGTAGTCTTGTCCGTATATGGTTATTTTGGCATGACTTAAAAAATTAGACAGTGTGTTATTATATCATGAGTAAAACTATAAGAGTTGACATACATACATACATACATACATACATACATACATACATACATACATACATACATACATACATACAATCATACATACATACATACATACATACATACATACATACATACATACATACATACATACATACATACATACATACATACATACATACATACATACATACATACATACATACATACATACATATATACATACATACATACATACATACATACATACATACATACATACATACATACATACATACATACATACATACATACATACATACATACATACATACATACATACATACATACATACATACATACATACATAAATATATATATACATACATACATACATACATACATACATACATACATACATACATACATACATACATACATACATACATACATACATACATACATACATACATACATACATACATACATACATACATACATACATACATACATACATACATACATACATACATACATACATACATACATACATACATTGTTTTTACATAGTGAAAAAAGTTTTGGTTTTGACTTCTATGATAGAAAATGTCGTTTCCCTTGTTATTTTTATTAATTTCTTTTACTAAATTAATTTTATCTACATATATGTAAACTTACGAATAACATCAAAAAAGAAAACCCAGAAAAAATAAGGATTAAAAACAGAAACACTTCCGGAATTTTGATGTCAAGAAAGTGTTTTTACATACTAAGATAATATCAAATAAAAATGCGATGGATAAGGAATTGTAAGACAATCAGTAATTTGTTTGGCTACCATTGGCATTAATTACTGCTTGCAGACACGATTTGATGGAATAAACTAATTTTTGCATTAATTCCGTTAGAATTTTATACTATTCCTCCAAAATTACAGCCTTTAACTTATCCTGGCTTTTGCAACGTCTCTTAGGAATGTTTTTCAAGATAAGTTCACAAATTTTAAACTGAATAGATAAGTCAGGACTCTGAACAGAAGTATACGTCCTTACCAGGAGAGCCTTATGTTTGGGATCGTTATTAAAATACTTGAAAATTCGGCTTTCTATCAGTATAAATTCTATATTTATTGACCATGGAAATTAGATGACCAGTTAATATATTCAGGTACTGATTCGCAACCATTCTGTGCACAATGAAACAAATTACTCCAACTCCCTTACTAGATATGGACCTACAAATTATTACAGAAAGTTTTCCAAAATTTGCTACTGGAATTATGTTCCGACTTTCTAACGCTTTTAGGGGTTTTCCCCAAACCCTATTGTGCCCACCGTTAAACATATGAAACATTTTGATCTCTTTGTTATATATAAAGACATCCGTCGACAGGTTTGGAAATATGCGTTACAGCAAAGAACAATCGTCTTTTTTTGTGTTGCAGTGTAAGCAATGGTTTCTTTCGAGCAACATGTGATAAATACCCGTTCTACTTAAAGTCTTGCCTTACAATTTCGTGGGAAACTGTTACGCTACAGTTCTCTTAGTTAACTTTAAAGTATTCTTTTGGGTACCAAAGGATTTTCGTCTACCTTCTTCCTTAAAAAACGTTCTGTTCTCTCCAAGAACTTGCGAGGGTGGCCAGTTGAAAGCTCTAATGTGAGCCTATTTTGATTTTTATTGCGACTAATAGTATTGAAAATAGTTAGCTTTGTTATTGAACACATTTTAGACAATTCTTGCACAGTTTTACCAATCACGAAATTATAATAAACCAATTGAATCAGATCAGTCGATGTTATTTTACAAGTCATTTTAAATTCTCGTTAATATTCCGTTTTTAGCACTTTTTTTAGGAACACTAAATAAAATTTTCAGTAAAACATGTCATTGGTCACTTGACTTTCGAAAAAAAATATGGTTGACCAATAAAATTTAACATTAATATAAAAATAACAGCAAGTACAAAAATTGTAAAAATAATTTCTTGACAACTCAATTTTGGTGTTTCTTTTGTTTTTCTTCCTTTTCTTAGTTATAATTGCGGCTTTTTTCTATTTTCTTGTTGTTGTTTGTTACTAAATATATAGATAAAATGGAATTATTAAAAAACATTAATTAAAACATGAAATAGACACTATGCCTTTATGATAAAACTCAAAAGCAAAGCATTTTTCGTTAGTATAAAGAAATGCTTGACAGACTGTACATATAAATAGAAAATGTTTTCAATTTATTTTTTTATTTTAAATGTTTGTGTCAATAAATAAATTGTGTTTGCGGTCAATCTCGGAGTGTTGATGAAAAGTAAAACTTAACGAATAAATTTTCAAATCTATTAGCGATTTGGAACAAATATATTTTGTGGGTAATTTGAGAAAAACATTTAAATTGTCTACAAAACTCAAATATCCGCAACAGGAATACGAATATGAAAGCCATATTCGATTATTCCTTTTAAAAGAGGAATAAAGCTAATAAGGCAATAATGTTATGCAATTTTATTTTCAGATAATATGCAAGATTTATAGATTTTTTATAATAACTAGAGTTTGGGAAAAGCTATAAACAATTTCCCGGGAAAATTTATGCTAATTTCCCGGGAAACGGGAAATTTAAAATCATGAGCAATTAAAAAAAATTCAGTGGTTCTTATTTTTAAATAAGGATTTCTTTTGCTATTACACAAATATTCGATCGTAATTGTAATACTTACTTGTAGAAACTTACACATATGCTATAGGTAGATCGTGCAAGACTAAGTGTAAAACTATTTTAAAAAAGTCCTCAAAAAATTGCCTGTCACTAGAAATATAAGAAACAAGAGTATGGCAAATAGTCGCGTTTTATTCAGGATGTAAAAACAAGAACGAAGAACGCATTTAATAAAATTCTAATAGATTTCGTTTGCACAGAGTTGTGGGTTGAAGAATATGTTAAGATTTTAGAAAATTTAGTTTTAAATCCCATTAAAGTTGCAGTAGAGGCCTTAAGACGCAGGAGCACAAATTTGTTAATAGCAGATGTTATTATTCAGACCTTTTACGATCAGCTTTTGGCTATTAATTCGACTCTTTCAAAAATGATGGTTGAAAAGAAAAATAAATGAACGAAGTGTTGATAAAACGTTTGCGATACTTAAGTATTTAAGATATGGTAAAATTGGTAATGTGCCAAAAAAAATGTCATAAAACAAGAAAAATAATCTGCAGTGAATTGTTAAACGCACTAACAATTAAAATCATATTTTGTAAAAAAATAATTATTGAAATACATTTTCCGTATTTATAAATATTTGTTATATCTTGTTATTTTTGTCACCTGAATTGTTTTTAAGTTTTATAAACTGTTTATACTAATGTTTAGTCGTTATTTGCGTTAGTTTTTATGTTTTATTACAACTATGATTTTTCCCGGGAATCCCTGAAATTCGAATATTTTTTTCCCGTTTCCCGGGAAATGAAAAAGTCCGGGAAATCCCAAACCCTAATATAGATATAATGTGTATTTGCACCGTTTTTTTTGCATCTTTAGTGTAGGATGAAGACTTAACAGATAGTTTCGTTTCAGCAATCAATGATTGGCTAATTGAATTTTAATTTTTTATAGTTCTTACTGTGACTTCGTTTAAACCGAACATTTTGCCAAGAAATGTTGATCCTTCTCCATTTCGAAGACGATCTAAAATTTCAATTTTGTATGCTAAAGAAATGGCTTTACGATGTAGTTTTTTATTTGTAATTTTCGACGTCTTCTTTTAGAGATGCATTGATAGTTCACAAAATATTAACACATTTCAATTGCTCTAACAAGTAAAAATGTATGCACAATTCCTCTAAGTTTTGATATGAAAATATTTCGCAAAACTTAAATTTTACAAATAAAATCTAAGCCTAAAAGATTTTGAATCGTGCTGAATGGAATAAAATCGTGTAAAAAATATTTTTTATTTTTAAACCGTGTTAAATCAGAACGGCGTAAAAAAAGACCGTGTAAAAACAGAATTGGGTGTATATGCTACATAATATAAATCTTCTTAGTAGTGTATAGTTTATCTTAATAGACAAACTATAAAGTAAACAATTAGTTTGTACTTGTACATATTTTTGTTTTTAAGTCACAATACAATTACAAATTAAATTCTAACTTAATTATCGTCATATTAAGACTTTCACTCGTTCTAATAACACACTTTTTGGTAATGGAACCCACAATCCCCAGACTCATACACTAGCATACTACCCTACTGGGGCACCTAATTCATATTTAATATTACCGAAGAGCTATGATCTCAATTCATATTATATATTATATATGCAAAAAAGCGTATTGAAAGCAGAAATGAAAATATCAAATGAAACTAAAATAAACAATTCAATAAAACACTTTTAAAAATCATCTACAAGTTGTCATTAATAAAATATATTATGATCAATTTTGTATGGTTATAATTTTTTTTTAAATATGCGCGATTAATTCGAGTTATTCTAGTAATATAAAAACCTTAATCAATTAATCGACGAAAATTTAAATTGCAAAATATACTATGTATACTATAATATACTATATATATGAATACTCTAGTATATACACACGTTTTTGTAAAATAAGTCCCGTTACTTACAATAATTGCCATTTAGACTTACTGAGAACAAAAGAGTATTTTGCTAAAAGATAACAAAACAGATATTAATTTTGCGTTTTCTTTCTTAATTAAAAATCTGGAGTGGCCTATACTCAACTTTACCATACCTCATGGAAACAGATAATTTTATGGATACGGTGCGCTTCGCTACACCAATTCACAAAAAATACAATAAACACTTGGAACAAAAGTATGACCAACCTTTAACGCGAAAACGCACGCTATTCTCAAGTCAAAAATGTTCCCATCCAACCTGTTTTTTGCTAGACTATACGTATTAACACGATAACATTTTTTTACTTTTAATGGGATGTGCCACTCCCAGTATTCTTATCCAGTCTGTATTTTGCTAGACTATGCACATTAGTGTGAGGGTTACTTGTGCAAAGTTTCAAGACTATACCTAATGTAGTTCTCTAGGTACACGATAATAATTTTTCACTTTGTATAGGAGGTACCACGCCCTCCATTCAAATCAGTCTCTACACAATGTAGGTTAATATGGGGCTTTCTGATGCAAAATTCCAAGGCGCTACCTATTTCAGTTCTCTAGATACAGGATAACAATTTTTTACTTTGTATGGGGGGTACCACGCTCACTGTCCCAATTCAGCCTATGTTTATGGGTTTACTTACTCTATATATATACAATAATAATTTTTCACTTATATGGGAGGTACCACGCCCTCTGTCCCAATTCATTCTGTATTTTGGCGGACTATGCACCTTAACACATGCGCCACACTATGCGCCTTGCAAAGTTTCAAGGCGCTATCTATTGCAGTTCGCCAGGAACACGATAATAATTTTTCACATTGTATGGGGGGTACCGCGCCATCTATTCCGGATATAACTCATCAACCAATGCATATACAGAGGCCGTTTATACACAAAAACCTTGGTATTGACGTTACCTTTGCAGAAACAAAATCGGTTCACGCATTTCAGAGAACATCAATTACTAACACAATGCAACTTATTTTTATATATATAGATTACATAAGGAATAAAAGTTCAAGGCACATTCAAATCAAAAAAGTACTTAAATTCGGTTTTTGGTGTAGGTAAACTACCCCTTGGCCCCTCCCCATTATGTCCAAAAACTGTACAGCTCATCATCTCCATATACCAAAGGCACATACTGAATCTAATTCTGATATGTCAAACGGTATGACCTGTAGGGCATTTAAAAAATTTGGAAGTATGTAAACTACCCCTTGCCCCTTCCCTATTATGTCCAAAAACTATACAGTTCATCATCTCCATATACCAAAGGCACATATTGAATCTAATTCTGATATGTCAAACGGTAAGACATATAGAGATTCCACAAAAATAGTGGCATAGATAACGGACATCATCGCAAAAATAGGTAAAATGGATTCAGGAGACCTCAGAACGAATAAATCCGCTGAAATTACGACATGAATTTTTTACGTTTACTATGCTTTAACTATACTACGTATGGTAAAGTAAAGAACTAATAATTGGCATAATATTGATATGGTTTTAAATTGCCGAACGCGTTTCGAATACTTAAGTGCGAATGAGCAAGAAGCAGCTTTGGAAACTTTGAGAAATTATATGGAGCAGGATGAAGAACACGCTGAACAATATAATGAAATAGATAACGAAGATACAAATGTTATTTCAAATAGCGAAACATCTGACGCCGAAGAAGAAATGAACATCGAAATCGCCAGAATCCGATGATGATATATTTCAAGGTGTCACTGAACCTGACATCACAGCTGGACTTACAAACTTTACTTTTAAAGATTCCATTAAATTGTATGTTGAGCACGTCACCGTACTCGTGCACATAATATAGTTAACTATAATGAGCGCAGATCTGGGACGACACCTGGAACAAAAAACAATCCATTTTTTATATTCAAATTCATAATCACTGACGAAAGAGCATATGTAATTATTCGAGAAAATAATAGAAAGGGAAAGGGGTTGGCTGAAACCTGGAATACTAAAAACCCATCAGCAAAACTGCGGCAGTGGAATCCATTACAGCTCGAAGAGTTTGATACATATTTAGGCATGTTACTGCATGTTACTGATTGTATCATTCTAATTCTGAGCCAGTAAAAGAATTGTGGAATGATACACATTTAATCATTTACAAATCAGAAATCTCAATGTCAAAGAATCGCTTGAATCCCATAATCAAAATCATTGGCAAAACTTTTATAATTTTTGTTAAATGAAGAATCGTTTGTGTTTGACTATTAGATAAAATACCAGGAACCGTAAATAACAGTTATCAAAAAAAATTAAGACAAAAACTCTGATGGAGTCAACGGAGATCTATACTGTCATATACCAATAGATTTGTATTGGCGAGCTCTTTTAAAATCTATGGTGATCTTAAAAATCGATCTCAACTCCATAGTTAATAGTTATTTTTCAACGTGAAAATAAATAAACTTAAATGATAGTTAAAAAAAGAATTTTACTTTGCCATCATAAAATAAAACTTTTTGATGAGTTTTATATGTAGATCCATCAGAGAATAGAACTCATTTTGTTTATTTGTATATTTTTTTTTTTTTTGTTTGTTGGATAGATTTGAACTGAGGTCGCTCAATACCAATTTAAGAGCATAGCATGGTCTTTCCACGCTTCCCTGGGTTGCAGGAAAAAACTGTTGACTTTTTTTTTGCTAATTAATGGATATGGATAATGTATTTTTTTTCCTCCCAGAGAAAAAATTATCAATTTTCGATGTATGAGATGTGTCGCAAAAAACGTAATTTTTTGCTGGGAAATATCAAAAGATAAGGTAATAAGATAAGATAATATACTTCAAATTAAGTCATCCATTGGTACATGTAACAAAATTTTTTAGTAACTCAGACTCTGCATAAATTTCAAGAGTCTCTCTACGGTTAAAAAAATAGGGTCACCTATGAAAAAACTCTTTACAGCAACACAAAATTTGTTAAAATTTAAAGTTTTTGTATAACGGATTTAAAGATTAGAAAATTCACATCAAATAACAACCTATTCGGAAACCCTTTCATTTCGAATTTAAAATCAAATACTGGTTGCTATAGAGGACTTAGCAATAAAGATTATTTGTAAATTTCTACTGTGTGTCTATAACGGTTAAAAAATAGCCCTATACATCAAATTACTTTAACTATGGGGTCACCCTTTAATTTCCAATTTTAATTAGTTATACCTTATAACGCACATAGTAATACATTTTCTGTTTAATTTTCCATCGTTTCAATATAAGGCTATATCAAGAAAAGGCTAAGATATAGCCTTATCTTGAAATTACTTCACCCTTTAATTTTCAGGTTGTTTTTTTTTTGTAAAGAGAAGTATTACTCAGGCAATTAATAATTATAATTATTTTACTTCGTCGGCGATTCAGTGCTATGTGGTAATACCGGTGAAGGACGGCCCTGTGAATGTATTATTATAAGGATAAATTAATACATATCAAAAAAATTGATGTTGCCAATGCTGAGCATTGAACTCCTGACCACTGCTTTAGTGGTCAACGTGCTAACCACTTAAGTTACAGCACCCTTTTTTGAATTCGCCTTGAATATACCTGTATAATCAAGGCATATTAACATGTTTGTGTAAAAAAACCCTTTGTGTCATAAACAAAATATTAACCTCTTCAGGGATAGTGGTATATATGTGTGCTAATTCGAAAAAACCCCTACGATGTCATGATAAAAATTGTACGAAACGAATGTGTGAAAAGTGCAAAGAACCTGTATGCCCTGAGTGCATGAAATCTTTCCATTCATAGATGAACTCTACGCTAAATGGCCAGATACATATACATATATGTCGACCTTATCTTATTTTTGTAAAATGTACTAGTTTTATTTGTATCTTATATTACTGAATTGTTATAAATATAAGGTAAACAACTAGTAATAAAATAAAAAATAAAATCAACGTTTTTTCACTTTAAAAATTCGTTCCTGAAGAGGTTAAAACAAAACAAAAAACACAATATTTTTATCCGAACAATTGGAAAATTTTTACAAACATTAAATGATACAAGGAGAGACGTGGGAGTTTTCTAAAAAATTAATCGGTACAAACCATAGATTACTTATGTGCTGTTTATGTAACCCAATTGAACAAATCGCCTAGGAAATTTGTATGAAAAGTTCTCAATTTTTTGAGTTATTCCTATAAAAATTTTCTAGACGTTTTGTTCAATTAGGTTACATAAACAGCACATTAGATAGCAAGCTCTCCAAATGTCAAAAACGTGGCTATAAATGTCTTCACACATGCGGGTACGGTGTAAATTCAACATACATAGGGGAGTAAATTTTTTTACTTACATTAAGACACTATTGCGCGATATATCGTTGCACTTTCCAAATTAAATAATTAAAAATTTTTCTCTTAAAATTTATTTAGAATTTAATGTATTTCCAAGTTTTTAACAATAAACAAAGTTAATTTTGTTGACATTTGTTAGGTGAAATTTATTTCTTCACAGTATTGTATTTTTGAAGCGAAAACTTTTAAAGTGAAAACTTATTTAGGCACGTTAAGCACTTTTTAGTTGAAGAAAAATAATTGAACTCGAAAACCCTCGTCACCATTATGAACGTTTTTGTTAAGTAAAAATTATTGAACTAGCATCATCGTCACAATCGTCAACCTATCGTTGGTTCTTATAGATAGGTCTACTGGTTTCTATAGATAGATAGACTGAATAACTGAGTGACTGATTGTCTGACTGACTGATTCACTGTATGACTGACTAACGGTCTGTTTGACGGACTGACTCATTGTCTGACGGTCCGATTTTTTGATAGTCTACTGATTGTTTGACGGTCTGACTCTTTGACAAACTGACGTTCTAACGATCTGACTATCCGACGATAACTGTCTGAATGTCTGGCTAACTATCTGAAGGTCTGACCGTCTGACGAAATAACGGTCTGACGAACTAACGGTTTGACGGTCTGACTCAATAACTGACGGTCTGGCGGTCTGAATATTTGACGGTCTGACTTTCTTACGGCCTGACTATTTGACGGTCTGATTGTATGACTAATTGTTTAACGGAATGACGGACTGTGTGTCGGTCTGACGGACTGTCTGATGGTCTTAGTGACTGTCTGATGGTCTTACTGACTGTCTGATGGTTTGTCTGACTATCAGATGGTCCGTCTGACTGTATGTCTGACTGTTCTTTGCATCGGTGTTCCTGCCATTCAGTTTGTCTTTATGCAAACAAGTGAAAGCTGTGATTTAATTCATTTTATTGGCACAGTGATAATTTTCACACACAACCGTTAGCAACATTTTTTGATTCTGTCTGATGCAGATTTTGTAGATTTTGTGGGTTGGGATAAAGTAATCAAAAGTTAATTCGTTTTTACTTCTATTGGCAGTCCCAACGACTGCCCTGCACTTTTTTGTCTTTCAATACAAAATAATCATTATTTAAAAATACTATTAAATATAACGTTTTACGTACATAAATATATTATCAAAAATTCAAAATTATATTTTAATTTAAAAACAAAAGAAAGATTTTATTTAAGCATCTAAAATTGAATGTAAAAAATATGTTTTTTACGAATTTTTTTTAAAACCAACACTTATACTATTTTGCCTACCAACACAGTACAACACAAGATTTCGGGACTCAATTCTGATAATTTTTTATGAAAGTAGCCCTAAAAAGAATTACTTATTTGGAGCTTATTTGGAATAGTGGTTCTCGAGTTATGACAAACAAAAGAGCCTAAAACGTGACAAATTCCCCTATACGATACTTACTAACTTCAAATTCATTTTTTAATTATTATTTGATGTACCATGACATACATACATACATACATACATACATACATACATACATACATACATACATACATACATACATACATACATACATACATACATACATACATTGTTTTTACATAGTGAAAAAAGTTTTGGTTTTGACTTCTATGATAGAAAATGTCGTTTCCCTTGTTATTTTTATTAATTTCTTTTACTAAATTAATTTTATCTACATATATGTAAACTTACGAATAACATCAAAAAAGAAAACCCAGAAAAAATAAGGATTAAAAACAGAAACACTTCCGGAATTTTGATGTCAAGAAAGTGTTTTTACATACTAAGATAATATCAAATAAAAATGCGATGGATAAGGAATTGTAAGACAATCAGTAATTTGTTTGGCTACCATTGGCATTAATTACTGCTTGCAGACACGATTTGATGGAATAAACTAATTTTTGCATTAATTCCGTTAGAATTTTATACTATTCCTCCAAAATTACAGCCTTTAACTTATCCTGGCTTTTGCAACGTCTCTTAGGAATGTTTTTCAAGATAAGTTCACAAATTTTAAACTGAATAGATAAGTCAGGACTCTGAACAGAAGTATACGTCCTTACCAGGAGAGCCTTATGTTTGGGATCGTTATTAAAATACTTGAAAATTCGGCTTTCTATCAGTATAAATTCTATATTTATTGACCATGGAAATTAGATGACCAGTTAATATATTCAGGTACTGATTCGCAACCATTCTGTGCACAATGAAACAAATTACTCCAACTCCCTTACTAGATATGGACCTACAAATTATTACAGAAAGTTTTCCAAAATTTGCTACTGGAATTATGTTCCGACTTTCTAACGCTTTTAGGGGTTTTCCCCAAACCCTATTGTGCCCACCGTTAAACATATGAAACATTTTGATCTCTTTGTTATATATAAAGACATCCGTCGACAGGTTTGGAAATATGCGTTACAGCAAAGAACAATCGTCTTTTTTTGTGTTGCAGTGTAAGCAATGGTTTCTTTCGAGCAACATGTGATAAATACCCGTTCTACTTAAAGTCTTGCCTTACAATTTCGTGGGAAACTGTTACGCTACAGTTCTCTTAGTTAACTTTAAAGTATTCTTTTGGGTACCAAAGGATTTTCGTCTACCTTCTTCCTTAAAAAACGTTCTGTTCTCTCCAAGAACTTGCGAGGGTGGCCAGTTGAAAGCTCTAATGTGAGCCTATTTTGATTTTTATTGCGACTAATAGTATTGAAAATAGTTAGCTTTGTTATTGAACACATTTTAGACAATTCTTGCACAGTTTTACCAATCACGAAATTATAATAAACCAATTGAATCAGATCAGTCGATGTTATTTTACAAGTCATTTTAAATTCTCGTTAATATTCCGTTTTTAGCACTTTTTTTAGGAACACTAAATAAAATTTTCAGTAAAACATGTCATTGGTCACTTGACTTTCGAAAAAAAATATGGTTGACCAATAAAATTTAACATTAATATAAAAATAACAGCAAGTACAAAAATTGTAAAAATAATTTCTTGACAACTCAATTTTGGTGTTTCTTTTGTTTTTCTTCCTTTTCTTAGTTATAATTGCGGCTTTTTTCTATTTTCTTGTTGTTGTTTGTTACTAAATATATAGATAAAATGGAATTATTAAAAAACATTAATTAAAACATGAAATAGACACTATGCCTTTATGATAAAACTCAAAAGCAAAGCATTTTTCGTTAGTATAAAGAAATGCTTGACAGACTGTACATATAAATAGAAAATGTTTTCAATTTATTTTTTTATTTTAAATGTTTGTGTCAATAAATAAATTGTGTTTGCGGTCAATCTCGGAGTGTTGATGAAAAGTAAAACTTAACGAATAAATTTTCAAATCTATTAGCGATTTGGAACAAATATATTTTGTGGGTAATTTGAGAAAAACATTTAAATTGTCTACAAAACTCAAATATCCGCAACAGGAATACGAATATGAAAGCCATATTCGATTATTCCTTTTAAAAGAGGAATAAAGCTAATAAGGCAATAATGTTATGCAATTTTATTTTCAGATAATATGCAAGATTTATAGATTTTTTATAATAACTAGAGTTTGGGAAAAGCTATAAACAATTTCCCGGGAAAATTTATGCTAATTTCCCGGGAAACGGGAAATTTAAAATCATGAGCAATTAAAAAAAATTCAGTGGTTCTTATTTTTAAATAAGGATTTCTTTTGCTATTACACAAATATTCGATCGTAATTGTAATACTTACTTGTAGAAACTTACACATATGCTATAGGTAGATCGTGCAAGACTAAGTGTAAAACTATTTTAAAAAAGTCCTCAAAAAATTGCCTGTCACTAGAAATATAAGAAACAAGAGTATGGCAAATAGTCGCGTTTTATTCAGGATGTAAAAACAAGAACGAAGAACGCATTTAATAAAATTCTAATAGATTTCGTTTGCACAGAGTTGTGGGTTGAAGAATATGTTAAGATTTTAGAAAATTTAGTTTTAAATCCCATTAAAGTTGCAGTAGAGGCCTTAAGACGCAGGAGCACAAATTTGTTAATAGCAGATGTTATTATTCAGACCCTTTACGATCAGCTTTTGGCTATTAATTCGACTCTTTCAAAAATGATGGTTGAAAAGAAAAATAAATGAACGAAGTGTTGATAAAACGTTTGCGATACTTAAGTATTTAAGATATGGTAAAATTGGTAATGTGCCAAAAAAAATGTCATAAAACAAGAAAAATAATCTGCAGTGAATTGTTAAACGCACTAACAATTAAAATCATATTTTGTAAAAAAATAATTATTGAAATACATTTTCCGTATTTATAAATATTTGTTATATCTTGTTATTTTTGTCACCTGAATTGTTTTTAAGTTTTATAAACTGTTTATACTAATGTTTAGTCGTTATTTGCGTTAGTTTTTATGTTTTATTACAACTATGATTTTTCCCGGGAATCCCTGAAATTCGAATATTTTTTTCCCGTTTCCCGGGAAATGAAAAAGTCCGGGAAATCCCAAACCCTAATATAGATATAATGTGTATTTGCACCGTTTTTTTTGCATCTTTAGTGTAGGATGAAGACTTAACAGATAGTTTCGTTTCAGCAATCAATGATTGGCTAATTGAATTTTAATTTTTTATAGTTCTTACTGTGACTTCGTTTAAACCGAACATTTTGCCAAGAAATGTTGAGCCTTCTCCATTTCGAAGACGATCTAAAATTTCAATTTTGTATGCTAAAGAAATGGCTTTACGATGTAGTTTTTTATTTGTAATTTTCGACGTCTTCTTTTAGAGATGCATTGATAGTTCACAAAATATTAACACATTTCAATTGCTCTAACAAGTAAAAATGTATGCACAATTCCTCTAAGTTTTGATATGAAAATATTTCGCAAAACTTAAATTTTACAAATAAAATCTAAGCCTAAAAGATTTTGAATCGTGCTGAATGGAATAAAATCGTGTAAAAAATATTTTTTATTTTTAAACCGTGTTAAATCAGAACGGCGTAAAAAAAGACCGTGTAAAAACAGAATTGGGTGTATATGCTACATAATATAAATCTTCTTAGTAGTGTATAGTTTATCTTAATAGACAAACTATAAAGTAAACAATTAGTTTGTACTTGTACATATTTTTGTTTTTAAGTCACAATACAATTACAAATTAAATTCTAACTTAATTATCGTCATATTAAGACTTTCACTCGTTCTAATAACACACTTTTTGGTAATGGAACCCACAATCCCCAGACTCATACACTAGCATACTACCCTACTGGGGCACCTAATTCATATTTAATATTACCGAAGAGCTATGATCTCAATTCATATTATATATTATATATGCAAAAAAGCGTATTGAAAGCAGAAATGAAAATATCAAATGAAACTAAAATAAACAATTCAATAAAACACTTTTAAAAATCATCTACAAGTTGTCATTAATAAAATATATTATGATCAATTTTGTATGGTTATAATTTTTTTTTAAATATGCGCGATTAATTCGAGTTATTCTAGTAATATAAAAACCTTAATCAATTAATCGACGAAAATTTAAATTGCAAAATATACTATGTATACTATAATATACTATATATATGAATACTCTAGTATATACACACGTTTTTGTAAAATAAGTCCCGTTACTTACAATAATTGCCATTTAGACTTACTGAGAACAAAAGAGTATTTTGCTAAAAGATAACAAAACAGATATTAATTTTGCGTTTTCTTTCTTAATTAAAAATCTGGAGTGGCCTATACTCAACTTTACCATACCTCATGGAAACAGATAATTTTATGGATACGGTGCGCTTCGCTACACCAATTCACAAAAAATACAATAAACACTTGGAACAAAAGTATGACCAACCTTTAACGCGAAAACGCACGCTATTCTCAAGTCAAAAATGTTCCCATCTGTTACGTATAACCCCTGAAATAGTAGTGTTTTATAAATGACAATTAACATTTTGTACAACGCTGCACTTGAATTTTATTATTAGCACGTTTTTCTTTTTATATAAAATGTAATGTCAATTTTCCTTAATTGAATTAAATAAAAAACTCTTGTTTATACAAAAAGATACACAACATTGGTGTCAGAAGTGGGATTTTTAAATTAACACAATGGATGCGAACATGATGAAGCAATTGGCTGATTCTCTGTCCAGCGCAATACGACAAGCAGTCGTGGAGGCAACAAACGTCTCATTGGCGGCAAATTCTAGTAATTCCACGTCATCTACAAATTTATCTAAAGCTCCACAATTCTGCGTGGTTGAGTACAAATCTACTGATGGAACCACCGTACAGGATTACTTCACTCGTTTTGACTGGGCACTACAACTAAGCAAAGTTTCACCTCAAGAGTATGCCACATACGCGCGTGTGCATATGGGGTCTGAATTGAATAATTCATTAAAAGTACTTGTTTCACCAAACAGTCCTGAAACATTGTCATACGATGAAATAAAGAAAACGTTGGTAGACCATTTTGATGCAAAAAAGAACAAATATGCAGAGAGTATTAAATTTCGTAAAATTCAACAGGAGAACGATGAAAGCATTCCTAATTTCGTTTTACGCCTTAAACAAGCAGCAGTTTTTTGCGAGTATGGAGATTTTTTAGATCGTATGCTAATTGAGCAACTACTTTATGGTTTACATTCACGAATCATATGTGATGAAATAATTTCTAAAAAACCAGATAAATTTTCGACTGCATATGACATTGCATATACAATGGAGTTAACTCGTCATACAACAGGGGCAATGAAAGAGGAGGAACCGTTACCAGCAAACCAAGAGCTACACAGACTAGGTTATTCACCAATTCAAACAAAACATAACAAAAACAAATTGCAAAAGGACCGTAGTACCAGCTCTTCTTCTTCTTGCTTTGGATGTGGAGGTCAGCATATGCGTAATCAATGTAAGTTCAAACAGGCTAAATGTTTCGTATGTGGAAAAGTAGGTCACATTGGTAAAGTGTGTAAAACCAAAACATCACAAATATCAGAAGAAGAAGAAGCACCTGCTGATCAAGTGCAGATGCTGAATCAGGTAATTTCAATAAATACAGTGAAAGGTAATTCAAAAAAGATGGTATACGTTAATGTCGATGGTCATTTGCTTAACATGGAATTAGACACTGGTGCTCCGTGCTCTGTAATTAGTATGAAATATTTACGGGCATTTAAAAAGTACATTAAATTGAACCCAACAAACAAGAAATTTTCTAGTTATTCGGGGCATACAATTAAATGTTTGGGCTGTGTTGTTGTAAATGCTAAAGTGGGAAAAACAGCAGCTAGGCTCAATTTATATGTGGTGGATGGAGACCTTGACACTCTAATGGGACGCGAATGGATCACAAAATTTGTTAACGAAATTGATTTCGCAAACCTTTTTGCTACAAACAATCAAGTAAATAATATTGCAACAGCGCCACCAGAGATGAACCATACACAACAACAAAAGCTGCAGCAAGTGCTTAAACAATTTGATTCCATTTTTAGTAGTAAACCTGGCAAGTTAGTCGGTCCTCCGGCTAAAGTACATTTAAAACCTAACGCGACACCTATTTTTGCTAAAGCCAGGGATATTCCTATAGCACTCAGAGATGCTTACATACGGGAAATCGATTCAAAAATATCTTCGGGTCTATACCACAAAGTGGATTATTCAGAATGGGCTTCAACTACACATATAGTAACGAAGAAGAGCGGTGCTATCAGAATAACAGGCAATTATAAACCTACAGTAAATCAGAAAATAATTATTGATG
This sequence comes from Phasia obesa, assembly GCA_949628195.1. Lineage (NCBI taxonomy): Eukaryota > Metazoa > Arthropoda > Insecta > Diptera > Tachinidae > Phasia > Phasia obesa. Next base: position 19,224 of record CATIVE010000129.1, on the reverse strand, counting down.
AGCATCCAATCCCTAAAGTTGAAGATCTACTTAATAAAATGAAACATTCAACCATATTCTGTCATTTAGATGTTACTGATGCCTATTCTCATCTTCCTGTTGACGAAGAGTTTGCACAAATTCTTACGTTAAATACACCAACACATGGCTTAATTCGGCCCACTAGAGCTGTTTACGGGGCTGCAAATATCCCTGCATTATGGCAAAGACGTATGGAGGGTATGTTAAAGGATATACCAAACGTAATGAGCTTCTTTGATGACATCCTCGTCTATGCAGAGACATTTGAATGCATGATTTCCTCACTTGAAATAGTTTTAAATAAACTTATGAGTCAGGGTGTGCGATTAAATCGTTCAAAGTGCGTTTTTGCCACACCTTCTGTAGAATTCTTAGGGCATCGGGTAGATAAACATGGCATTCACAAATCTGATAAACATATAGAAGCTGTGAAGAATGCTCCTAAGCCGTCAACCCCAGAAGAAATGCAACTTATACTAGGAAAAGCTACATATTATAATGCTTTTATACCGGATTTGGCCACAAGATCACGACCACTGAGAAATATGTTATTAGAAAAAGAATTTAAGTGGACCAAAGATGGAGAGGAGGCATATGAAGACATTAAATCAGCTCTTGTTTCTCCACAAGTTTTGACTACATACAATCCTGAATTACCCCTAATTTTGGCAACGGATGCTAGTAAGTGTGGCTTAGGTGCAGTGTTATCACACAGAATGAGTAATGGGTCCGAACGACCGATAGCATACGCTAGTAGAGCCTTAAGTAAAACAGAAATAAGCTACCCCCAGATGGACAAGGAGGCACTAGCAATTGTGTGGGCAGTTAAGAAATTTTTTAAATATTTGTATGCACGGCATTTTACCCTTATTACGGATCACAAGCCGCTTGCCCAAATACTGCACCCTGCAAAGTCATTACCTAACCTATGCATAAGTCGCATGGCGAATTATGCCGATTTTTTAAGTAACTTTGATTACGATGTCATATGCAAACCTACAAAACAACATGCAAATGCGGACTTTTGTTCCCGTATTATATACGACAAATCGAACTCAATCAACAGTATTCTTATTGACGAATTTGATCAATTCATAATCAATCAAATCGATCAGTTACCCCTTAGAGCATCTACAATAGCCCTGGCAACAGCCAAAGATGAACACTTAGGTAATATTCTTAAACTTCTACAAATGGGAAAAGATCTTAAAAAAGCCGGCTACACTGCACCCGAGCAAAATTATAAACTTACTGCAGGTTGTCTTACTTATGACCACAAAATTGTTATACCTACATCTCTTCAGAAAAAAGTACTTGATGACCTTCACAATGCGCATTTGGGAATAGTAAAAATGAAGGGTCTAGCTCGCTCCCTTGTTTACTGGCGTGGAATAGATAAAGATATTGAAAACTGTGCCAAAACGTGTAGGGAGTGTGAAATGCAAGCGAACGTACCTCCTAAATATGGTGAACATCATTGGGTCTATCCTAAAGGACCATGGGAGAGGGTGCACATTGACTACGCAGGTCCTTTTTTAGGAAACATGTTTCTGATAGTGACTGACGCATATAGCAAGTGGATCGAAGTTAAAATTACATCATCCACTACGACTGCAGCAACAACAGCCATTTTAGATGAAATATTTTCAGCTTATGGTGTGCCAGTTACTGTCGTATCTGATAATGCGACAAACTTTTCATCGGCGGAGTTTCGTGAATTTTTGAAAATGAGCGGTGTCAAATACCATAAGCAAACCGCCCCCTATCATCCGGCAACAAACGGACAGGCGGAAAGAAGTGTACAGACTGTCAAAAGGGCATTAAAGGCGATGGGATCAACAAAGTCTACAGCCCAAAAGAATCTAAACGCCTTTTTACGACAATACCGGAATGCACCACATTCGACTACTGGTGAGTCGCCGGCCACTCTCTTTATGGGTCGTTCCCTTAGAACACGTCTCGATTTAATTCGGCCAGAAGAAACGTCAGCCAAGGTTACTGGAAAACAATTCCTTCTTTACAATCCGAACTATCGAACATTTCGAATAGGCCAAACGGTGAATTTTCTGTCGGGAAATCCTAGGATGACAAAGTGGCTACCAGGAGTAATTTCGTGCAGATTGGGCGATCTTCACTATGCGATCGAGTACAATCAAAAACAGTTTAAGAGACATGTCGACCAAATTCGGAGTACTTTAGCTTCGCAGGGTGGTAACAAGCGTGAACCGGCTCTACGAGGAGGTATGCAAATAGAGCCGCAGAATGTTGAAAACAATGACGTTAGCGATTACACCTTAGACTCCAGAAGTCAGCAAGATCCGAATGGGGACTACCTTACGGAAATGCAGAACAGTCCCGAGAATCAAGAACAACAATATGAAGATAAATTCAACTACGGTACACCAAATGCGGAATCCAGTGCCCTGAATATATCACCATCAGCACAGAATTCGCCAGGTACTGCAGAATCAAGTGCTACCAACGAATCATCCCAATCACAAATGATTCGACCCAATGTAGAGCCCATACAACAACCGGACCCAAGGCGGTCTCAGAGAACAAAGAAGCCCTTAATCCGTTACACACCATAATCATGATGCGGAGGAAGAATTGTTACGTATAACCCCTGAAATAGTAGTGTTTTATAAATGACAATTAACATTTTGTACAACGCTGCACTTGAATTTTATTATTAGCACGTTTTTCTTTTTATATAAAATGTAATGTCAATTTTCCTTAATTGAATTAAATAAAAAACTCTTGTTTATACAAAAAGATACACAACACCATCCAACCTGTTTTTTGCTAGACTATACGTATTAACACGATAACATTTTTTTACTTTTAATGGGATGTGCCACTCCCAGTATTCTTATCCAGTCTGTATTTTGCTAGACTATGCACATTAGTGTGAGGGTTACTTGTGCAAAGTTTCAAGACTATACCTAATGTAGTTCTCTAGGTACACGATAATAATTTTTCACTTTGTATAGGAGGTACCACGCCCTCCATTCAAATCAGTCTCTACACAATGTAGGTTAATATGGGGCTTTCTGATGCAAAATTCCAAGGCGCTACCTATTTCAGTTCTCTAGATACAGGATAACAATTTTTTACTTTGTATGGGGGGTACCACGCTCACTGTCCCAATTCAGCCTATGTTTATGGGTTTACTTACTCTATATATATACAATAATAATTTTTCACTTATATGGGAGGTACCACGCCCTCTGTCCCAATTCATTCTGTATTTTGGCGGACTATGCACCTTAACACATGCGCCACACTATGCGCCTTGCAAAGTTTCAAGGCGCTATCTATTGCAGTTCGCCAGGAACACGATAATAATTTTTCACATTGTATGGGGGGTACCGCGCCATCTATTCCGGATATAACTCATCAACCAATGCATATACAGAGGCCGTTTATACACAAAAACCTTGGTATTGACGTTACCTTTGCAGAAACAAAATCGGTTCACGCATTTCAGAGAACATCAATTACTAACACAATGCAACTTATTTTTATATATATAGATTACATAAGGAATAAAAGTTCAAGGCACATTCAAATCAAAAAAGTACTTAAATTCGGTTTTTGGTGTAGGTAAACTACCCCTTGGCCCCTCCCCATTATGTCCAAAAACTGTACAGCTCATCATCTCCATATACCAAAGGCACATACTGAATCTAATTCTGATATGTCAAACGGTATTACCTGTAGGGCATTTAAAAAATTTGGAAGTATGTAAACTACCCCTTGCCCCTTCCCTATTATGTCCAAAAACTATACAGTTCATCATCTCCATATACCAAAGGCACATATTGAATCTAATTCTGATATGTCAAACGGTAAGACATATAGAGATTCCACAAAAATAGTGGCATAGATAACGGACATCATCGCAAAAATAGGTAAAATGGATTCAGGAGACCTCAGAACGAATAAATCCGCTGAAATTACGACATGAATTTTTTACGTTTACTATGCTTTAACTATACTACGTATGGTAAAGTAAAGAACTAATAATTGGCATAATATTGATATGGTTTTAAATTGCCGAACGCGTTTCGAATACTTAAGTGCGAATGAGCAAGAAGCAGCTTTGGAAACTTTGAGAAATTATATGGAGCAGGATGAAGAACACGCTGAACAATATAATGAAATAGATAACGAAGATACAAATGTTATTTCAAATAGCGAAACATCTGACGCCGAAGAAGAAATGAACATCGAAATCGCCAGAATCCGATGATGATATATTTCAAGGTGTCACTGAACCTGACATCACAGCTGGACTTACAAACTTTACTTTTAAAGATTCCATTAAATTGTATGTTGAGCACGTCACCGTACTCGTGCACATAATATAGTTAACTATAATGAGCGCAGATCTGGGACGACACCTGGAACAAAAAACAATCCATTTTTTATATTCAAATTCATAATCACTGACGAAAGAGCATATGTAATTATTCGAGAAAATAATAGAAAGGGAAAGGGGTTGGCTGAAACCTGGAATACTAAAAACCCATCAGCAAAACTGCGGCAGTGGAATCCATTACAGCTCGAAGAGTTTGATACATATTTAGGCATGTTACTGCATGTTACTGATTGTATCATTCTAATTCTGAGCCAGTAAAAGAATTGTGGAATGATACACATTTAACCATTTACAAATCAGAAATCTCAATGTCAAAGAATCGCTTGAATCCCATAATCAAAATCATTGGCAAAACTTTTATAATTTTTGTTAAATGAAGAATCGTTTGTGTTTGACTATTAGATAAAATACCAGGAACCGTAAATAACAGTTATCAAAAAAAATTAAGACAAAAACTCTGATGGAGTCAACGGAGATCTATACTGTCATATACCAATAGATTTGTATTGGCGAGCTCTTTTAAAATCTATGGTGATCTTAAAAATCGATCTCAACTCCATAGTTAATAGTTATTTTTCAACGTGAAAATAAATAAACTTAAATGATAGTTAAAAAAAGAATTTTACTTTGCCATCATAAAATAAAACTTTTTGATGAGTTTTATATGTAGATCCATCAGAGAATAGAACTCATTTTGTTTATTTGTATATATTTTTTTTTTTTTTTTTGTTTGTTGGATAGATTTGAACTGAGGTCGCTCAATACCAATTTAAGAGCATAGCATGGTCTTTCCACGCTTCCCTGGGTTGCAGGAAAAAACTGTTGACTTTTTTTTTGCTAATTAATGGATATGGATAATGTATTTTTTTTCCTCCCAGAGAAAAAATTATCAATTTTCGATGTATGAGATGTGTCGCAAAAAACGTAATTTTTTGCTGGGAAATATCAAAAGATAAGGTAATAAGATAAGATAATATACTTCAAATTAAGTCATCCATTGGTACATGTAACAAAATTTTTTAGTAACTCAGACTCTGCATAAATTTCAAGAGTCTCTCTACGGTTAAAAAAATAGGGTCACCTATGAAAAAACTCTTTACAGCAACACAAAATTTGTTAAAATTTAAAGTTTTTGTATAACGGATTTAAAGATTAGAAAATTCACATCAAATAACAACCTATTCGGAAACCCTTTCATTTCGAATTTAAAATCAAATACTGGTTGCTATAGAGGACTTAGCAATAAAGATTATTTGTAAATTTCTACTGTGTGTCTATAACGGTTAAAAAATAGCCCTATACATCAAATTACTTTAACTATGGGGTCACCCTTTAATTTCCAATTTTAATTAGTTATACCTTATAACGCACATAGTAATACATTTTCTGTTTAATTTTCCATCGTTTCAATATAAGGCTATATCAAGAAAAGGCTAAGATATAGCCTTATCTTGAAATTACTTCACCCTTTAATTTTCAGGTTGTTTTTTTTTTTTGTAAAGAGAAGTATTACTCAGGCAATTAATAATTATAATTATTTTACTTCGTCGGCGATTCAGTGCTATGTGGTAATACCGGTGAAGGACGGCCCTGTGAATGTATTATTATAAGGATAAATTAATACATATCAAAAAAATTGATGTTGCCACGGCTGAGTATTGAACTCCTGACCACTGCTTTAGTGGTCAACGTGCTAACCACTTAAGTTACAGCACCCTTTTTTGAATTCGCCTTGAATATACCTGTATAATCAAGGCATATTAACATGTTTGTGTAAAAAAACCCTTTGTGTCATAAACAAAATATTAACCTCTTCAGGGATAGTGGTATATATGTGTGCTAATTCGAAAAAAAACCCCTACGATGTCATGATAAAAATTGTACGAAACGAATGTGTGAAAAGTGCAAAGAACCTGTATGCCCTGAGTGCATGAAATCTTTCCATTCATAGATGAACTCTACGCTAAATGGCCAGATACATATACATATATGTCGACCTTATCTTATTTTTGTAAAATGTACTAGTTTTATTTGTATCTTATATTACTGAATTGTTATAAATCAACGTTTTTTCACTTTAAAAATTCGTTCCTGAAGAGGTTAAAACAAAACAAAAAACACAACATTTTTATCCGAACAATTGGAAAATTTTTACAAACATTAAATGATACAAGGAGAGACGTGGGAGTTTTCTAAAAAATTAATCGGTACAAACCATAGATTACTTATGTGCTGTTTATGTAACCCAATTGAACAAATCGCCTAGGAAATTTGTATGAAAAGTTCTCAATTTTTTGAGTTATTCCTATAAAAATTTTCTAGACGTTTTGTTCAATTGGGTTACATAAACAGCACATTAGATAGCAAGCTCTCCAAATGTCAAAAACGTGGCTATAAATGTTTTCACACATGCGGGTACGGTGTAAATTCAACACACATAGGGGAGTAAATTTTTTTACTTACATTAAGACACTATTGCGCGATATATCGTTGCACTTTCCAAATTAAATAATTAAAAATTTTTCTCTTAAAATTTATTTAGAATTTAATGTATTTCCAAGTTTTTAACAATAAACAAAGTTAATTTTGTTGACATTTGTTAGGTGAAATTTATTTCTTCACAGTATTGTATTTTTGAAGCGAAAACTTTTAAAGTGAAAACTTATTTAGGCACGTTAAGCACTTTTTAGTTGAAGAAAAATAATTGAACTCGAAAACCCTCGTCACCATTATGAACGTTTTTGTTAAGTAAAAATTATTGAACTAGCATCATCGTCACAATCGTCAACCTATCGTTGGTTCTTATAGATAGGTCTACTGGTTTCTATAGATAGATAGACTGAATAACTGAGTGACTGATTGTCTGACTGACTGATTCACTGTATGACTGACTAACGGTCTGTTTGACGGACTGACTCATTGTCTGACGGTCCGATTTTTTGATAGTCTACTGATTGTTTGACGGTCTGACTCTTTGACAAACTGACGTTCTAACGATCTGACTATCCGACGATAACTGTCTGAATGTCTGGCTAACTATCTGAAGGTCTGACCGTCTGACGAAATAACGGTCTGACGAACTAACGGTTTGACGGTCTGACTCAATAACTGACGGTCTGGCGGTCTGAATATTTGACGGTCTGACTTTCTTACGGCCTGACTATTTGACGGTCTGATTGTATGACTAATTGTTTAACGGAATGACGGACTGTGTGTCGGTCTGACGGACTGTCTGATGGTCTTAGTGACTGTCTGATGGTCTTACTGACTGTCTGATGGTTTGTCTGACTATCAGATGGTCCGTCTGACTGTATGTCTGACTGTTCTTTGCATCGGTGTTCCTGCCATTCAGTTTGTCTTTATGCAAACAAGTGAAAGCTGTGATTTAATTCATTTTATTGGCACAGTGATAATTTTCACACACAACCGTTAGCAACATTTTTTGATTCTGTCTGATGCAGATTTTGTAGATTTTGTGGGTTGGGATAAAGTAATCAAAAGTTAATTCGTTTTTACTTCTATTGGCAGTCCCAACGACTGCCCTGCACTTTTTTGTCTTTCAATACAAAATAATCATTATTTAAAAATACTATTAAATATAACGTTTTACGTACATAAATATATTATCAAAAATTCAAAATTATATTTTAATTTAAAAACAAAAGAAAGATTTTATTTAAGCATCTAAAATTGAATGTAAAAAATATGTTTTTTACGAATTTTTTTTAAAACCAACACTTATACTATTTTGCCTACCAACACAGTACAACACAAGATTTCGGGACTCAATTCTGATAATTTTTTATGAAAGTAGCCCTAAAAAGAATTACTTATTTGGAGCTTATTTGGAATAGTGGTTCTCGAGTTATGACAAACAAAAGAGCCTAAAACGTGACAAATTCCCCTATACGATACTTACTAACTTCAAATTCATTTTTTAATTATTATTTGATGTACCATGACCAAACGAATGATACAGAAGTTCTTCTTTTTGAGCTACTTTCATAAACAATTATCAGAATTGAGTCCCGAATCAATCACCTCAAAAATGTTGTACTGTGCAATACATTCTTAGACTTAGGTTTTTTGATAAGAGACTTACGTTTATTTGTTATCTGTTGTACAACCACTATTTCACTATTTTGTTTTGTTTATTTCTTAAAAAAAATGTAAACAATATAAAAATAAACATAAAACACAAAACAAATTAGGAATAAGGCGAATATAATTTTGACACTCAAGAAAAACCATGTGATGTCGAATTCGCCATTTAGTTTACCTGGTATGAATTTCCCTTGGTTTGATATATCAAAGTATTTCAAAATTGAAACACAATTTTTTTCCTTATAAAGATTTAGGGATAGTTTAGCCTGATAAAAAATTAATTCATTGAAGCATATATTTTATTTTTTCATTAATGCCGAAGGCTTAAGATAAGGCAAATAAATGGAATAATGACTGGCCATAACTCTTGCCTAGTCAGAATATTCATTCTGCTATACTAAATATGAATTCGAAGAAATGAATTAATAATCTATAGTGAAATAAAGTGTTAAAATAAATAGTTTCATTCTACTCGTAATTCAATGTTGCAAGAAAAAACTTTTGACTTAACCATCCAAATAAATGCCAGGTTTTTTGAACGAGTATACCTACAATACTCGATACGAATTGAAAGAAAATATTTTAATATTTCATTGCTTATAAAAAGTTGCATAAAATAGAGAATGCTTGCATATTTTAAATCTTATTTAAAACAATTAAAATGTAAGAAGTTTATAAAAACTTTTGACCATTTTTTATTAAAATTATTTTGCTGAAAGGGAGAGAAGTTATTTGATGTCTTAGAGTTTGGAAAAGACGCTGTAAGCAAAATGAAAACTTGTTTCCCTTATTTTTGAATGAAAAATAAAATAGTATCCATTAACTTTTCTCATCGTCATATCACAGTGGGGGTTTAAAAAAATAAATCTGACAATTCTCTTCGGGCAAATCGACTTAATTAATTTACTATATATTAGTATATTTAGTAGAGATATTCACACGAGAGTTTCGTCAAAGGAATCAAAGTATGAAAAATGTAAACCGATGCCATTTTATTTTTACTTTATTACCTTGAAATATATGAATTCTCTTTTTATTAGTGGTTTTCAAAAGACAATACTAAATATGGATTGTAGCACTTTGAGTTTTATATTGAAAGACAATAATTAATTGACAATAGAAAATATTCATATTAAAGAACGAGAAATTGTAGTAATCTTTTGGTTTTGAGCTGAGCGCCTCCAGTAAGCTAGTTACACTTTGGTTGTTTTGCTTATTTATGCGAAAATATCACTGCCCTTGTGATAATATCGAATTTTGCAGGGCAAATTCCAACTTTTACCAATTGATACCTGCTGATCGTCAACTAAGATTAAATTTGGTTTAGTTTTCCGATCTAAAATTTAATTAAACAAGGCAATTTTACTAAAGTGGTTATGAAATAAAAAAAATGTGTTTCTTAGGTACATATTATCGAAAAAGCTGTCATTAATATTTTAAGGATTCCTCCAGAATATCCGTAACCGTTAGTAAAAGCTTTTTTCTTGCCGCAAATCGCTGAAGTAAGTCTTAAGCGTTGTTGATCTTGGGCGAGGCTACCGCAGCCATAGCTCCTAGTATTGATAGCGATTTTGAAACACATTTTCCAGTCGATTTTAATACAGAAGTTTTGCTGGCAGTATTTCAAAAGGACAAGAAACAGACATAAATTGGCAACAACTCAAGAGGTTTTAATTTAAAGGATATTTTATAACTAAATTTTAGTTTTTTTATTTATTCATTAATTTATTTACTATTATTAAAATTATAATAAATTTTAAAAATTAGTTATTTAAAAAAAATGTAGTCATTTGAAAAAAAATATTTCAAGATTAATAACAAATTGCAAAATACTAATAACAAAGGTAAGGAAGAAGCATTTCCCGTACTTTTAACCACTTGTTGTGATTGTTGTCGCGGCGCTGCCACCTTGTATAGATTCGACTGGCAACTGGAAAAGAAACAACAATTAAAAACTTGTTTTCAGTGATAACCAATGGTTAGCAAGAGCAAAAACGTGTATGTACATATGTTTATGTTATAATGGGTACACTGAACCAAAAATTGACCTAAACACTGTTAAATGGAGTAGAGAATTGAAGAAAAGTAGGTTTTTTTACAACTAACAAACTATTTAGTCAAATGCTCAGACGATTTTCTTAAAAAAACTAATTTTAGTGAATTCTTTATATTAAAAAAATTTATTCAGAGGTTATTTAATAGTTTGTAACGGCCCCTTTTCCATCGAAATTAATTCAACATATATAAACACTACTTTTTTTATCATTATAAGAATGCAATCAATATTGTTTTTTGCAAAAATAGCTACACGCCGGCATTACCATCCCTATCCTCCCTAAAAACGTTGTATACAATGAAAGCCAGGTTTGGGAAACACACACAATATCAACAATCGAATTCTCGAAAACCAATCTAAATTCGTCAATTTTGTTGTTGAGACTTTGAGCGTTAATGTGTTAGCGAAACCCCATTTTTTGTTCAGCTAAAATTCTAACCATATTCATTGTTGCGTCTTTGTAATTTTCTAGAGTCATAGTGCAATTAGCCATTGACATAAACAAAATTTAAATATAAGCCCCTAATAGCAACACAAGACTTGACAAATTACATTATATAAAAACTCAAACATTGACCTAAAAAACAATAATATTTAAAATGAGGAAGTAACGATAAACAATAGCAACTTTTTAAAAGAAAATAAAAATAAATTATATTAATATAAATTCGATTAACAACTGCATCAACTCGTCAACAATCACGTCGATGCGATTGGAAAAAAAATCGTCAAACAGCATATAAATTTTTATTCAGTGTAACAAAAATCCTTTTCTGTGTACGGATTTCAAATGATATAAAAAATTCAAAAATGGGATCACTTAAATTTTTACTATACCCAATGTGTTTTAATTCTATTAATGCTCCAAATTCTAAACCTGAACTCAGGGATATGTATCTCTACTAAAGCGAAAACCCGACTACACGTTAAAAAAAAAACATATTTATTTTTTATAAGTCCCCCACTGTACATCTTTAACTGGAATAGCAAATGTGAAGTACCAAAAATTCACATGTAAAAACAAGTGAAGTGTTTATGAGTTTTAAGAATAAACAGCTTGCTTTGCAACCACTGTGGCTACAATCGAAGATGCGCTTATGCCTTTACCTGCTGCAAGCTGGGGCAACATTCACTTTTTTATGACACCACTCAGACAATCTCAAGTGGATTTTCTCAAAGCCACAGTTAAGTACAAGCTTTTGCAGCCGCCTGTTACTTGTGTGAACAACACCAAAATTAGAAAGAAATATCAATTCGGTAAGACATTAATTCAGCTAAAACGGTGATTATTTCGTGAATATGCACATAGACACAAGCCATACAAACATCTGGATACATTTACTGCAGGAGTTTATTGATGTGTAAGTGCGAATGTAAGCGAGTGGATGCATGCATGTCAAGACAATAATAACCATCACCTGTAACTATTGCAAAGAACAGTTAGTTATAAGCGAGAAACCTGTCGAATGCAAGTACTGTTGTTTTGTACACATGATGAAGTTGACTGCGTAAATACTGTTCGCTTATTTATCTGCATCTATCTTAATATGGCTTTGATCTACGAATGGCAAATGTGCTAGGTCATTAGGCTCAGACCGACCGACCGATAGACAAAGAGACAGATGTGTAAATCTATTGAATGTTTGTTTTCTCTCGATGAAATAAGTTCAAACTTATTTTTTTTCGTTTGGTATCACTTACTTATTGACTGCATATTTATTCATTTGCTTAAACTTTACGTTTCACCGTGCGCCAGTTAAGCCATCTGATAGCCAGCCGTACTATGTTTAGCCAAATGTTGACGTTGATGGCCAGTTCAATTAAACATCATCCATATAATAACACAACTTTTTCTAAGTTGGAAATTAAAAACATAACTTTTATGCCTTTAGGCAATGGTTGGTACACATATATGTACGTATGTACATTCGTACATCCATGTGCAATACGTGTACAAATATACTTACATACATATGTATGTATGTATTTATGTATATGAAGTTGAGTTACAATTGTAAATTTGCAACTTTTCATCACATTTACTAAAAGTATGCGTAGTATGAGTAAAAAAAAAACAAATGTCTATCTTTAAAACTGTTAAAACATAAGAATAATTTACATTCGTAGGTGCATATCTGTACATACATATGTAAATATATATTATGTTCGAATGTGTTTTTTAAATGAATTAAAGTTTACAATTGATTAAAAATACAACAAACCCGCCGGTATTTCTAAAATCGTATAATTGAAAATAGTATATCAAATTCTATACAAACCCTAGGGGCTTTGCAACACCAAATCTTACGAGTATTTAAAATTCTGACAGCGACACCTCGTTATAGAAGGTATCGTACAAGATAATTTGATTTGAAAGTTCATATTAATTGCGGGCAATATAAAAAACTGAGTTTAAATCTAAGGTACAAATTAAAATTTTAATCCCTTATTTATGCCCTTCATGCATAAGTTTATCATTCCGGTTAAAATTTCTACAATATATATACATATGTATGTATGAATGTATGTATGTATGTATATACATACATTTATATTTATTTGTAATCAGTTTTGCATTGCCTCAGAAAAGCTATAAAAAATGTAAGCCCATCAAGCTGTCTAGCATAGTTTTGAAAGAGTTGCCTTTGAAATTCAACAACATCGGTATATCCCATTCAGACCGCTGGGCAAAAATCTTTTTTCCACTATATGGCGTACGCATTTATGCTGGTTTTGCTTTGGTCTCATCATTCTATAACCAATATTGGCTGAATGGGCTGACTATACTTAAAGGGGTAGACAAGATGCCAAGATGATGTAACTTGCTCTTTTGATTTTTATGCTTTATGATAACAATCAAGATTACAGGTACCCATTGGGTCTTTTTTTTAGGTAGGCGTAATGCTGGATTATTTTAAATCATATGCTTTTTTTTAATAAATTTATATTACTATCCACCAGATGGGCCAGGGGTTATAAGGAACCATCTATGGAGGAAATTAGTTCTTTTTATGTTTGTTTGCTTTCATATACTTGTATTAAAGGCTATTCAAGAAGGCAATATTACTCAAATGTTTCTGTGGTCCTCTCACTGCTCCTTAAACCGTCTATCATTGGGCCCCAGATCCGATAGGGAACACGAAAGGGAATCATTAAATCGAAAATTTGTACATTGAGGGGTTACCCAAAAATGGTTAAGAAAACCACAAAATTGACTAAAAAATAAGAGATTTGTTAAAGTTTCCTGTTTTTTTTTACGAAAAAGTAACACAACCGTCAAGTAGAGATAATTAAATGTTTGAAATGAAATCGTCTAACGTAAGTAACATTGTTCAGCTTATTTTTGTATAATGTATGTATGACCCACGAATTATTCCTGTTTTTTGGGAGATTTTCAACTTTAACTTTAAATGCGGTAATTTAATTCAACCAAAATCGAATATTGTTGCGAATATGGTTTGTGAAATGGTAATTCGGAAAAACAATGTCATCGCCTAATTTTCAGTTTCCTGGAAAATCAGCCCCATTTACTAAAATAGTATGTAAATATTTATAGTCTTTTCAAAACAAACAAGAAAAAAATTTAAACAAATAACTCAAATTCTATTTCAAACAAATTAAAATCGTTTAGTTATTTTTGTCTGTTGCGTTTGCTAGTTAATAGTTCTATAGATTCGAATGAGTTAAATAATCTGTTGACCAGTTATGCTGCGTAAAGTTTTATCACATTTTTTACATTAATGACTAAGAAACCTTTCCCGTATCCCGGGAAAATTTCGGCTGATTTTCCAGGAAACTGAAAATTAGACGGTGACATTCTTTCTCCGAATTACCATTTCACAAACCATATTCGCAGAAAAAAGTTCGTTTTTTTGTAGATTTCCATGTTTTTATACCCTTCACTACAGGTGGAAAGGGTATATATAAGTTTATTATTCCGTGTATAATTTCTGCAATATTTATTTCCGAATATCTGTAGTCAGCACTCTTCGTATTTATCTACTTTGGGTAGTGTTTAGTTGTAAGCATCATCCATTTCACCAACCAAACTCAGATAAAGGAATACAAGAAAACTTTATTCAATAATCAATCGTCATTTGGTGAGAACGAAGTCTACCACTACCTGTAGACTAGGAAGCAGTGTTGGGATACAATTGTACCAAATTTGGTACAATCGACACATCAGTATTACACTGGTACATTTTTTGCTTTTTTGGTACTATTTCATATAAAATATATTCAATAAATTTTTTAATTTAATAATATTTCTTACACTACAGTTCTAATTTCATATTTCTCTAACCCTGCACTCAGAATATTTTTACAGTAACTGATTGTAGTTTATTTAAAAAGTAATACGTATTGTTATTTTTAAATGAATAAACACTTAAAATGAAAAGCAAATAAATTATTGACTGACTTTAACATTCATTAAAAAGTAAACTGATTATAAATACCGATTTCCCGTTACAGTAATTGTTTTTAGTCATTTTTTTTTATTTGTAAAAATATAATTTTAATTTTTTTCTATCAAAAAACCGTAAAATGACTTAATAGAAAATAAAAAAATATGCGTAACAAAGTATGCTTTTTATTTGACTACCTAAAAAATAATTTTTTTTTTTTTTGATTTTTTTTATAAAATAATTCGAAATAACAAAAATTGTTTCAAAAGTTTTTTATAAAAATTATACACCAAAAACTATAGGGGTATCCGAATGCAGTCCCGATTTATATGGTAAGTCGTAAAAGAATAATTGTCACTTTAATAAAAAAGAGCTGTTAAGTTACATGCATATGAAATACAGTTGTGCCCATTTACTTAGTTTTATCTTGGGCCAAAGAAAGAAAATATACATATGTATGTATGTATGTATGTATGTATGTATGTATGTATGTATGTATGTATGTATGTATGTATGTATGTATGTATGTATGTATGTATGTATGTTTTTATGTATGTATGTATGTATGTATGTATGTATGTATGTATGTTTGTACATATGTATGTACATATGTACATACATATATTCGTACATACATATATTTGTACATACTTTCAATTTTCGTTGAGGAATATTCAACCGTTTAGTGAAGAGGGTATTTCGGAATATTTATGTATGCAGATTGCTTCTGCCATCCATTTTGTATAATGAAGTGTTCCTGAGATCGTACAATTGATATATTGTAGCCCAACATCCAACATTTTTAGAACATCATGGATAAGGCACCTTGCAGTTGCTATAAGTAAGACCGTTCTCGATTCTAAGAAAAAGTAAGTGCCTGGTCAACAGATTTTAATCTGTTAAAAAGGTGGAAACTCCGCCACTTCGTTAAATACATATGTATATCTTTAAGTCGAACGTATTGCGCTTCGCTCTAATTGAGGATTTTAATTCTTCTTTTTGCGATCTTAGTAATTTTGTACCTAATGTTTCCAACAATAAAATTCCTGTTTTAGTATATATTTTAAATTAACTTAACTAGGTTCAGTTTTGTGCTTTCTGTGAAACTTTACTAAATATGAATCGCTTATATCACCAGAGATCTACATATACATTAGAAATAACGCTTTCTTTTTGAACTTCATTAAGGGCGCGTTTTTATAAAACAAAACCTTCTCACATGTAGGATTCGTTTTCAAACGATAAAGCTTTAAATTTGGTATTTATAAAACATTTGAAAATTATCGTTTTTTTTTTATTCTGAAGTATAGAAAGCTTTTAATAAACTAAAAAAATGATGTGGGTTAAATCAAAATTCAGTTAAACCAGAATAATTTTTATTTGTTAAACAACCAACCGAATAAAATCCGTAAAACAAATGTTTTTTCTTTAATTTCCAAAAAAAGTAAACTACACGTTCCGTTGGAATCACTTATTTTGCGTTTTTTTTAAATGCCAGTCTAATAAATGTAAATTTCCTTTATTTTCAGTTAGATATATTTCAAGTAATAAAGAAAATAAGCGAAAAAGGTAATTGCAACGTAAATCGGTTTAAAAATAAACGTTAAAATCAGTTAAATATTTTTTTCTCTTCATTTTTAATGTTTATTTATTTAGAAATTATTTTGCGAAATAATTTTTTGATAAACTTCAATCTGTAATTGTAAAAATATTTTGAGTGTAGAAACCAAAAATAAATTAAAAAATGTAAAGCTTTTTTTTTTGTCACTCACATGAAAAATACTAAAACGTAATTGTTTATGCTTTTGCTTTTTTTACGAAGGAACATATTATTTCATTTTATAAAAACAGCCCTAAATAATTACTTAAAAATAAAAACTGAAACAATACGAACTATTTTTTTAACATAAAATAGGCATTCATTTCACTTTTCTTGCAAAGACCATTTTGAAAAATCATTTTACAATTCTGGTAGCAGCTACATACGTTGAGTCTGTTCATTCTCGTAGAAACGAGTCATAATTCAGACTCACGGTTAAAGCCCTTCCAAGCCCGTATAATCACCTTTGCACTGCGTTATGAGCTTTATTTTATGTCTACATAAATAACACAATAGTTATAATATTTTTAAATTTTTTTGTATTTCTAATTTTTATTTTCTTAATTTTTCCGAAGTCAGTCACAAACTTACGCAAAAATTCTGTCAAGGATCAAAAGAAAGGTAAGAACTTTACATTTTGCTTATTTTTAATATATTTATTTCATTGTTTGTAATTTCTATTTTCCAGATGTGCTTCGGAAACGTCAGAGGTCGTTAGAAAATCCATTCGTTATGAAGTTGAAATGTATATTATGAGTATAATAAGTATATGAATTTAAAACTTTAATGTTTTTAAATAAAAATAAATATTTTTAAGATAAAAAATCTGTATTGTTATTACTTTTCGGGAAATATGGCTAGTGTAAAAATAGTACAAACAAAGGAAAAATCATTTGCTTTTACGGAATTTGTAGTTAAAATTTTTACAGTTAAAAAACATAAACAACTGTAAAATCGGTTATTTTCTACCGAATTTGTGGCTTAATTTTTTTACAGTTAAATAACCCAACACAACGAAAAAATCAATTATTCTGACGGAATATGTTGTTAAATTTTTTGACAGTCAAAATAACACAAAAATCAGTTATTTTTACTGGTTTGAGCGGTTGATATCTTAACATTTGAAAATAAAGAAATTTTTCATTTGATTTAAATGAATAATAAGTAGTCCGGTTTTTAATAGAATTTTCATTTGTTTTAAATTGCATTTTCAGTTGATTTAATATACATAAAATTTTCGAAAATTTCGCTATTGAAATTCAGCAACATCAGACCACTCAATTGGAGGGAGCGGGCAAAAAAACACGCCTACCTATATTTTTTTTAACATTTTTTTAGGTTGTTGTCATTTTTTTTTGTTGTAATGATTCGTTTTTGCCTTTTTTGGTTAATAGATATTAAACCGCGACCAGTAAAAAAATTTTAAAAAAATTTCTAAAAAAGTTTTAAAAAAATTTTCAAACAAATTTTTTTTAAAAATTAAAGAAAACATGTTAAAAAGTATATTTGTACAGAAAATTTTTCGAAAAAGATTTTTGCAAAACTTTTTTCAAAAGATTTTCGCAATTTAAAAAAAAAATCTATATTTCTATGAAAATGATGAGTGTAATATAACATATTTTTAATACATATTAAGAATATATATAGAGTAACATGTTTTTTTAAATGCGTTTAATTCTTAAATAGATAAGATCTCTGTTTTAAAAACCAATTCATCTAGATGCATTGAACACATAATGGGTGATTTTTTTGAGGTTAGGATTTTCATGCATTAGTATTTGACAGATCACGTGAGATTTCAGACATGGTGCCAAAGAGAAAGATGCTCAGTATGCTTTTACATTTCATCATGAATAGACTTACTAACGAGCAACGCTTGCAAATCATTGAATTTTATTACCAAAATCAGTGTTCGGTTCGAAATGTTCAAATGTGACAAATTTTGTTCAGCGATGAGGCTCATTTCTGGTTGAATGGCTACGTAAATAAGCAAAATTGCCGCATTTGGAGTGAAGAGCAATCAGAAGCCGTTCAAGAACTGCCCATGCATCCCGAAAAATGCACTGTTTGGTGTGGTTTGTACGCTGGTGGAATCATTGGACCGTATTTTTTCAAAGATGCTGTTGGACGCAACGTTACGGTGAATGGCGATCGCTATCGTTCGATGCTAACAAACTTTTTGTTGCCAAAAATGGAACAACTGAACTTGGTTGACATGTGGTTTCAACAAGATGGCGCTACATGCCACACAGCTCGCGATTCTATGGCCATTTTGAGGGAAAACTTCGGAGAACAATTCATGTCAAGAAATGGACCGGTAAGTTGGCCACCAAGATCATGCGATTTGACGCCTTTAGACTATTTTTTTGTGGGGCTACGTCAAGTCTAAAGTCTACAGAAATAAGCCAGCAACTATTCCAGCTTTGGAAGACAACATTTCCGAAGAAATTCGGGCTATTCCGGCCGAAATGCTCGAAAAAGTTGCCCAAAATTGGACTTTCCGAATGGACCACCTAAGACGCAGCCGCGGTCAACATTTAAATGAAATTATCTTCAAAAAGTAAATGTCATGGACCAATCTAACGTTTTCAAATAAAGAACCGATGAGATTTTGCAAAATTTTATGCGTTTTTTTTTAAAAAAAGTTCTCAAG